>JAXIVD010001490.1:75000-82500 GCA_036785275.1 Cancer borealis | reverse complement strand
GTGAGCGTATATGTATGTATATGTTTCAGCAAATTCCAATTATAACAGGTCTTAGCGTACACACAAACCTAACTTAACCTTCCCTTCCCTTACATGACCTGACATGACCTTACTTGGTGGTGTGACCCGTCCCCAAGGTCAAGGGTCATCTGGGTGCCCTCGAGGCCCTCCAAGCTGCCCAGACGCTGATCCTCCAAGTGTAACGCAGACAAGGAGGAGGAGGCCAGCGCTACGTCAGGCATCACCTCACTCAAGTGGCCTTCATCACCCTGGGAAAAGTGGAGTTAAGTGTGTTTTAAGTGTGTTATAAGTGTGTTTTAAGTGTGTGTTTGATAGAAGATTAGTTGATACACATATGTACTCAAACACACCCACACACACACACACACAAAACACATTTAAAACACCCCAAAACACCTCTAAACACACTCAAAATATATGTATAGCCACTCAAAACACACTTTTATACCCATCCAAACACACACCCACACCCACCCACACACACACACCCACACACACACACACTCTTCCTCCTCTCTCTCTCTCTCTCCAACACACACACTTTCCTTTCTCTCTCTCTCTCTGCCTCCCACAAACACATACATTCTCACCCACACACACACACACTCTTCCTCCTCTCTCTCTCTCTCCAACACACACACTTTCCTTTCTCTCTCTCTCTCTGCCTCCCACAAACACATACTTTCTCACCCACACACCCACACACACACACACACACACACGTACTTGTATCAATCTGAAGTGGTGCGGCGGAGGTTCAAGAAGAGGATCAAGTAGAAACTCAGGCGGATGCAACTTCGATCTTCCTTCGTCTCTTACTGAACATCTTTGTACCACCTCCTCCTCCTCCTCCTCCCCGCTGTAGGACGCTCCCTGTGGAGAGAAAGGGGGGTTAGGGGGGGGAGGAGGGGAAATGTTGGGGGAGGTGTAGGTAGGGGAGGGAATGTGTGTGTGTGTGTGTGTGTGTGTGTAGGTAAGGTAAGATTGTCTGTGTGTTGGGTTGTGTTGTTGTGTTGGGGTGTATGTGTGTGTGTATATGTGTGTGTATGTGTGTGTGTGGTGGGGATGTATGTATGTATATGTGTGTATGTGATATCATATTAACCAATTAACATACATGTGATTAATTTCTAATAACAATATATATGTGTGTGTGAGGGAGTGACTAACTATGACTGTGTGTGAGTATGTATGTGTGTGACTGTGTACGTGTATGTGTGTGTGTGTGTGTGTGTGTGTGTGTGTGTGTGTGTGTGTGTGTGTGTGTGTGTGTGTGTGTGTGTGTGTGTGTGTGTGTGTCCCCATCTGACTCATCTCTAAAACATCGGCAACAGAGTCTGGCAAGTTAAACTCCCTTACGACCCTCAGTCTAACTTGTCTCCTTAACATCCTTCTGTCCCCAAAGAGGAGGGAGGCCGCGCGCTGATACCCGGGGGAGGACACCAGCTTTCTCTCCCTCCGCACCATGGCTAGCACTGGGGGGGGGAGGGGGGAGGGAAGGGGAGGTTATGTATAGGTAAATATTGATAGGTATTTATATTCATGTTAGGTTAGGTTTTGTTTAGGTTAAGTTAGGTTAATATATATTGATTGTTAGGTAAGGTTAGGTAAGGTAAGGTTAGGTTAGGTAATGTAAGGTAAGGTAAGGTTAGGTAAGGTAAGGTAAGGTAAGGTAAGGTAAGGTTAGGTAAGGTTAGGTTAGGTAAGATAAGGTAAGGTAAGGTAAAGTAAGGTAAGATAAGATAAGATAAGGTAAGGTAAGGTAAGGTTAGGTAAGGTAAGGTAAGGTAAGGTAAGGTAAGGTAAGGTTAGGTTAGGTAAGGTAAGGTAAGGTAAGGTAAAGTAAGGTAAGGTAAGGTTAGTTAAGATAAGGTAAGGTTAGGTAAGGTTAGGTTAGGTTACGTTAGATAAGATAAGGTAAGGTAAGGTAAGGTAAGGTAAGGTAAAGTAAGGTAAGGTTAGGTAAGGTAAGGTAAGGTAAGGTTAGGTTAGGTTAGGTTAGGTAAGGTAAGGTAAGGTAAAGTAAGGTAAGGTAAGGTAAGGTAAGGTAAGGTAAGGTAAGGTTAGGTAAGGTAAGGTTAGGTAAGATAAGGTAAGGTTAGGTAAGGTAAGGTTAGTTAAGATAAGGTAAGGTAAGGTTAGCTAAGGTTAGGTTAGGTTAGGTAAGGTAAGGTAAGGTTAGGTAAGGTAAGGTAAGGTAAGGTAAGGTAAGGTAAGGTTAGGTTAGGTAACGTAAGGTAAGGTAAGGTAAAGTAAGGTAAGGTAAGGTAAGGTAAGGTTAGGTAAGGTAAGGTAAGGTAAGGTAAAGTAAGGTAAGGTAAGGTTAGTTAAGATAAGGTAAGGTTAGGTAAGGTTAGGTTAGGTTACGTTAGGTAAGGTAAGGTAAGGTAAGGTAAGGTAAGGTAAAGTAAGGTAAGGTTAGGTAAGGTAAGGTAAGGTAAGGTTAGGTTAGGTTAGGTTAGGTAAGGTAAGGTAAGGTAAAGTAAGGTAAGGTAAGGTAAGGTAAGGTAAGGTAAGGTTAGGTAAGGTAAGGTTAGGTAAGATAAGGTAAGGTTAGGTAAGGTAAGGTTAGTTAAGATAAGGTAAGGTAAGGTTAGGTAAGGTTAGGTTAGGTTAGGTTAGGTAAGGTAAGGTAAGGTTAGGTAAGGTAAGGTAAGGTAAGGTAAGGTAAGGTAAGGTAAGGTAAGGTAAGGTTAGGTTAGGTAACGTAAGGTAAGGTAAGGTAAAGTAAGGTAAGGTAAGGTAAGGTAAGGTTAGGTAAGGTAAGGTAAGGTAAGGTAAGGTAAGGTTAGGTAAGGTAAGGTAAGGTAAGGTAAGGTAAGGTTAGGTAAGATAAGATAAGGTAAGGTAAGGTAAGGTAAGGTAAGGTAAGGTAAGGTAAAGTTAGGTAAGGTAAGGTAAGGTAAGGTTAGGTAAGGTAAGGTAAGGTAAGGTAAGGTAAGGTAAGGTAAGGTTAGGTAAGGTAAGGTAAGGTAAGGTATGGTAAGGTTAGGTTAGGTAAGGTAAGGTTAGGTAAGGTAAGGTAAGGTAAGGTAAGGTAAGGTAAGGTAAGGTTAGGTAAGGTAAGGTTAGGTAAGGTAAGGTAAGGTAAGGTAAGGTAAGGTAAGGTAAGGTAAGGTAAAGTAAGGTAAGGTTAGGTAAGGTAAGGTAAGGTAAGGTAAGGTTAGGTAAGGTAAGGTAAGGTAAGGTATGGTAAGGTTAGGTTAGGTAAGGTAAGGTTAGGTAAGGTAAGGTAAGGTAAGGTAAGGTAAGGTAAGGTAAGGTAAGGTAAGGTAAGGTAAGGTAAGGTTAGGTAAGGTAAGGTAAGGTAAGGTAAGGTAAGGTAAGGTTAGGTAAGGTAAGGTAAGGTAAGGTATGGTAAGGTTAGGTTAGGTAAGGTAAGGTTAGGTAAGGTAAGGTAAGGTTAGGTTAGGTTAGGTAAGGTAAGGTTAGGTAAGGTAAGGTAAGGTAAGGTAAGGTAAGGTAAGGTTAGGTTAGGTAAGGTAAGGTTAGGTAAGGTAAGGTAAGGTAAGGTAAGGTAAGGTTAGGTAAGGTAAGGTAAGGTAAGGTAAGGTAAGGTAAGGTTAGGTAAGGTAAGGTAAGGTAAGGTTAGGTAAGGTAAGGTAAGGTAAGGTAAGGTAAGGTAAGGTAAGGTAAGGTAAGGTTAGGTAAGGTAAGGTAAGGTAAGGTAAGGTAAGGTAAGGTAAGGTAAGGTAAGGTAAGGTAAGGTTAGGTAAGGTAAGGTAAGGTAAGGTAAGGTTAGGTAAGGTAAGGTAAGGTAAGGTAAGGTAAGGTAAGGTAAGGTAAGGTAAGGTTAGGTAAGGTAAGGTAAGGTAAGGTAAGGTAAGGTATGGTAAGGTAAGGTAAGGTAAGGTTAGGTTAGGTAAGGTAAGGTAAGGTTAGGTAAGGTAAGGTAAGGTTAGGTAAGGTAAGGTAAGGTAAGGTAAGGTAAGGTAAGGTAAGGTAAGGTAAGGTAAGGTAAGGTAAGGTTAGGTAAGGTAAGGTAAGGTAAGGTAAGGTAAGGTAAGGTAAGGTATGGTAAGGTAAGGTAAGGTAAGGTAAGGTTAGGTTAGGTAAGGTAAGGTAAGGTTACACACACACTCTCCCTCACACACCCATACACACACACACACACACACACACACACACACACACACACACACACACCCTCTCTCCCTCACCCACACACACACACACACACATCCTCCCTCACACACACACACACACACACACCCTCTTTCCCTCACCCACACCCTCTCTCCCTCACCCACACACACACACACACACACACACATCCTCCCTCACACACACACTTTCCTCCCCTTCCCTCCCCCCACTCACCCGGTATAGCCGCGGCCACCACATCTACTGTGGTGGGGGCTGGGTGTGTGTATGTTGGGGGGTGGTGGGGTGCGTTATCCTCCACCATGTAGAGTGCGTCAGGGATGTGGGAGACGTAGCATTGTAATCTTACCACATCTACCCCACCGGCTGTCTGTTTGTCTACCACACTCTGAAATTGTGGTGAAAATGTGGTTAAAATGAGAGAGAGATAGATTTTGTATGTATGAAAGAAAGAGAAAGAGATAGAAAGAGAATGGAAGTTAACTAGAAAATGAAACAAACTCTGAAATTGTGGTGAAAATGTGGTTAAAATGAGAAAAAGAAGAAAAAGAGAGATATAAAGAGAATGAATAATGGTCTGGAAGTTAACTAGAAAATGAATGACACTTTACCACACTCTGAAATTGTGGTGAAAATGTGGTTAAAATGAGAGAGAGAGAATTTGTATGTATCAAAGAAAGAGAAAGAGATAGAAAGAGAATGAATAATGTTATGGAAGTTAACTAGAAAATGAAGGAATGAAATGAATAAGATGGACTCTCTCTCTCTCTCTCTTTTCTCTTTACTTCCATCTAATTTCCTTCCTCCCTTCATCTCTCCTTCCCTCCCTTTCTCCCTCCATCCTTCCTCTCTTCCCTTTCCTTCTCTCTCTCTCTCTCTCCCTGCATTCTTCCTCCTCTTCCCCTTCCTTCTCTCCCTCTCTCTATATCTTTCTCTCTCTCTCTACTAACTTTAATTTTCTCTCTCTCTATTTGCTTCTAACCTAACCAACTACTACTACTACTATTACTACTACTACTGCTTTTTCTTCTTTAATTCTGCTACTACTACTACTACTACTACTACTACAACTACTACTGCTACTACAACAACTACTACTACTACTACTACTACTACTACTACTACTACAACAACTACTACTATTACTACTACTACTGCTTTTTCTTCTTTAATTCTGCTACTACTACTACTACTACTACTACTACAACTACTACTACTACTACAACAACTACTACTACTACTACTACTACTACTACTACTACAACAACTACTACTATTACTACTACTACTGCTTTTTCTTCTTTAATTCTGCTACTACTACTACTACTACTACTACTACTACAACTACTACTACTACTACAACAACTACTACTACTACTACTACTACTACTACAACAACTACTACTATTACTACTACTACTACAACAACTACAACTACTACTACTACTATTACTACTACTACTGCTTTTTCTTCTTTAATTCTGCTACTACTACTACTACTACTACTACTACAACTACTACTACTACTACAACAACTACTACTACTACTACTACTACAACAACAACTACTATTACTACTACTACTGCTTTTTCTTCTTTAATTCTGCTACTACTACTACTACTACTACAACTACTACTACTACTACAACAACTACTACTACTACTACTACTACTACTACTACTACAACAACTACTACTATTACTACTACTACTACAACAACTACAACTACTACTACAACAACTACAACTACTACTACTACTATTACTACTACTACTACTACAACAACTACTACTACTACTACTACTACTAGTAGTAGTAGTAGTAGTAGTAATAGTAGTAGTAGTAGTAGTAGTAGTAGTAGTAATAGTAGTAGTAGTAGTAGTAGTAGTAGTAGTAGTAATAGTAGTAGTAGTAGTAATAGTAGTAGTAGTAGTAGTAGTAGTAGTAGTAGTAGTATTTGTAGTAGTAATAAAAATAATAATAGTATTAGTAATAATAGTAGTAGTAGTAGTAGTAGTAGTAGTAGTAGTAGTAGTAGTAATAGTAGTAGTAGTAGTAGTAGTAGTAGTAGTAGTAGTAGTAGTATTTGTAGTAGTAATAAAAATAATAATAGTATTAGTAATAATAGTAGTAGTAGTAGTAGTAGTAGTAGTAGTAGTAGTAGTAATAGTAGTAGTAGTAGTAGTAGTAGTAGTAGTAGTAGTAATAGTAGTAGTAGTAGTAGTAGTAGTAGTAGTAGTAGTAGTAGTAGTAGTAATAGTAGTAGTAGTAGTAGTAGTATTTGTAGTAGTCAATCAATCAATCAATCAATCAATCTTTATTTCATAATATACAGCAAGATGTATATTACATATTATAGCCTAAAAATCAGTCTAACTATGTCTAAGTCTAAACACATATATATGATCCTCTAGTAGGCTCATGAATTTGCACCCAAAAAATTCTTGCTAAAATAATATCAATAGTATAATCTAAAACATCTATTTGATATGTCATTTTTAAAAACTTTAAAAATGATCTAAAACAATGTCCATTTAAAAATAAATTCTTATTGAGAGTAAATATGGCAGAATTCTTTCTAAAAACAGACTTAAAATATCTAGTTTGGATTAAAGCTGTATGGTGTTTTAATAAAAGTAAATTGCACTGATTAGCTACATCATGGTTACTGGCATGAACAGAACATCTTATGATCCTTTTCATGGCCTTTGCATATGCAGTTTCAAATGTTTTAAAAATATGACTAGAAAAGACAGTTTCATTGTCCCACAGCTGTAACCCATAATCAGGTACACAACAAGCCTTAAACAAGTACAGCATCGTATCAGTATTAAGACCTTTGAATTTTCTGTACACAGAATTAAACTTACTATAAAATGTATTTAGCCTAATTTCAACATCTATTTTATCACAAAAATTATGGGTCACCCAATAGCCTAAATATTTTTGGCAATTTACTATTTCGAACTGTCTTATAAAACTGATAGCATCACTTCCTGCAGATTTAGCCTTTCTGTGGAAAATAATGCATTTTGTCTTCGAAGCATTAATACTCAATCTTATGGCTTGTACTTTGTTCTCAAACATTTCCAATAAGCATTCTAGATTACTGCGATTGTCCGACAAAATTACAATATCATCAGCATATGCAATTATATTCATTCTCAGTGTACCCAATCGGCATCCAACATTCATACTTGAAATGGCTTTAATTACATCATCAACATATAATTTAAAAAGAATCGGAGACAGAATTCCTCCTTGTCGTACACCCGAATTGATATAGTGATAATTACCATTTTGCTTATTCCATACAATTCTTGCCTTTTGATTCCTCAGATAAGTCATGAGAGTAAATACAATATCAGGAGGAA
>JAXIVD010001490.1:25000-67500 GCA_036785275.1 Cancer borealis | reverse complement strand
TATCTATATCTATATCTATCTATCTATATATATATATATATATATATATATATATATATATATATATATATATATATATATATACATATATATCTATCTATATCTATATATCTATCTATCTATCTATCTATCTATCTATCTATATATATATATATATATATATATATATATATATATATATATATATATATATATATATATATATATATATACACACACATTATGTAGGCAGTATGACACACACACACAGACACACACACACACACAGACTGACAGACAGACACACGCACACACAAACATAATATCTATTTCCTTTTTTATCTAATATCTATCTATCTATCTATCTATCGGATCTAATATCTATCCATCTATCGTCCCAGCCGGTCTTGGTCAGGTCCTGCAGTCTGTGGGCAACATTGACATATATTCATGTGATCCACACAGATTATCAAGACCACTTAAGATTCTGATGTGCATTATCCAGGTGGTATCATTGCCACGCCTGGTGAATGTCCTCAAGGGTCTAAATTTAGGTTTTGTATTTGTTCGACAGTTATTCCGCCATTATTCTCACCTTGTCAATCCGGACAACACTTGCACCAAAGTCTGCCATAATCATGCCGCAGAATGGAGCCGGAGCCAACCCTGCCATCTCCACCACTCGGACCCCTCGCAGAGCCATCCTGGAAGGTGTCGAATTATTAATGCCTTTCCTACATGCCATCCTAGTGCAAGTTCCTTCATTCCTCTATCAAGGTGGAAGGTACAGCATAGTACTCTCATACTTCTAACTGTGTTGCCAATAGCTTCCAGAAGCCTACGTTGACAAGACTCAGGGCCTGCCAGACAAGATACTTAAACAAAATTTCTGCCTTATGACTACCTGAATAATTTATCCTCACTAAAAATATTGTCCAAACAGACATACTCACACCATACCATGTGCTTCTATAAGCACAAACTTGCCACCAGATGAATTAGATTTATTGAAAGTACTTATCATATTAATTATTATGAATTTTGAGTTTCTCATATTGTAAACTTAATCACTATATAATAATAATGTCATTATTCTAACCTAACAGCCATGAACAAGGTTAGGTTTGGTTATATCTAAAAAATAATCCAACTTTAGTCATATAATAATTAGGTCTATGATATAAATAACACCAATTACTCACCAGAATCAATATAATAAGTAGTGGTAATAAAGTATAGTATTATCACGAATTATATTTCATCTCAAGTCAGTCTACACATCACATTTCTAGTTATAGCTGATTAACATGTTCTGTAGGGTGTATCAGGGTGTGTTAAGCTGTATCAGATCAAAACATCAATACCTTCAAGAGATGTGTTCAGATAAGATGCCGGCGAGAACTGTACCTTTAGATAAGACAATGATAGTAGCTGCTCAGGATAATGATAACAGATATTGTGGTGTAGTGATCAATTTGAGTTACTGGTAAAAATGTTTCTTGATGTAAAATGAGAAAATGTGTTGGTAGTGGGGGAGCTAAGTTGATTATCACTGGTTATATTGTAGTGTCTCGTATTTTTCACTGTAATTAATGCGGTTGTGTTGAAATGTGTTTTATATAAGAGTCTTGGGGAACTATTGTTGAGCTTAGTTATTATTATTATTATTATTATTATTTATCTTACAGGCCGAGTTGACGTCTTTCAGCAACATTTTCATCGACACAAGTTGACAAAACCTCCGAGAGACAAGAAAACATTGCATCGCGTAAGTACTAGATATAATTCTTTCTAAAATCTCTTGTTTAAATGATTCTATACAACCTAACAGTCAACTCCTAGAATTCATGTACGTATTGACTCCTAGAATTCATGTACGTATTGACTCCCCGAATTCATGTATCTGTTGAGTAAGCCTTTCATGTTTAGTAAGGTAGCATTAAAACAGCATATATAACAGCATTAAACAGCATATAAAACAGCTTAAAACAACATTACAAGTAGGCAGTAATTAGAGGTACGGCAGCTGTACAACTAGGGGTACGGCAGCCAGTTATATTAGGTTTGGTTAGGTACGGTTAGGTTCGGTTATATAAGCTTTTTATATTTCAACCGAACCAAACCGGACCTAACCTAACCTATTATAACCATAATGAGTGCCGTATCCTTACAGTGGTCCCATATAGGTACGACAGTTGCCTAGCTATGGGGTCAAAAACTTATATAACCAAACCAAACCATACCTAACATAAAATAACTAGAAAGATGCTTTACCAGGTCAATAATAAGGCACACTGCCGTACCAATAGCGGATGACCACAGGGGGGTAGGACTGCCGTATCTCTAAGCACTTGGATAATATTCTCTAGAGCATTCTGGTGAAAATATAAAATAATACCGTATTTTCTCTCTAAGATTATTTTTATATAGTCACTTAACAGCCTCGTTATAATTATACCTTAATGATGCAGTGTAATGGCGGTAATTGTATATGTCTTACCAAACTCCACCTCAGAGTCAATCTTGAGGTGGTCGGTTCAGGATTGGGGCAGTAAGCCTGCGCTGGCTCATATAATGCCCCCCCCCCCACTTGCCTTATCAATGGGTCAATCTTTGCCTTAAAACTATTCACTGATTCGGCCTGTACTGCTTCTCTAGGCAGGTTGTTCCACTCATCAACAATTCTGTTTGCAAAGTAATATTTCCTAATGTTTAGTCGTGATCTTTGCTTAAAAATCTTATATGAGTGGCCTCTACTTTCTCTGTGGTCCATGATCAAGAAATCATCCCTTCTTAGCCCCTCCAGTCTTTCAATCATCATCATCTACTTGTATATCTCATTACAGCCACCCACTGACCCATTCCAATCCCTAATTAATGGGTAAGATATATATAATTACCTTAATGAAGCAGTGTAATGGCGTTATGATGTACATTTATCCTTCTGTCCCCGTGTTGTTGTTGTGTCGTTGTTGTTGTTGTTGTTGTTTTAGGGCTGCGAGGATCCCTTGGGGAACACTATGAGCCCTGGTGATGTCCTATGATGCTATCACAGGCGTGGTAGTTGATCTGTCCTCCGTAGGAAGGCACAGGTGAGGTGGATGACGGTGTGTTGAGGGGCCCTATGAGCCCTGGCGATGTCCTATGAGACACTCACAGGCGGGAAGGGGATTGTTCTTGTTCTTGTTCTTGTTTAAGTTTAGGTGGTATTCACCACGGTCAACCTGGGGGTCCGCCGCTTCCACACTTCTTCATATACTGGTATTGGTCCAGTATGGAGTTTGACCCAGCCCCTCTGGTAGTTGGGCCGTGTGGTATATGAGGCTCATCTGGAAGAGGTTAAGAAGATTAGATAGATGAAACAAGGAGAAGTTAACTTAGAAAGAGAAAAAGGCCAAGCGAAAATTGGTTGGACCAGACATTGAAGTCCAAAACTTTGTTGTTGTGTCGTGGCCGATATAAACAAGAAAACAGTCCCGCCTTTCAAGACGGGAAACCAGGACTGTTCCTTATATTTTATTATACCTGATTGTTTAAGGAAATCTAATGAATAACATAATAATAATAAATGATGAATAATGTTAATGATTTAGAAAAATGAAAAAAGTAGTATTCGATGACGTATATATAAAACGAAAATCTGAAATTTTATTATACATCGTGAAGCAGTTATATATACTCTAAAGAATAGATTATGATACCTAACGTGATTCTACATAACAATTTTTTATATTGAAGTCACATTAACCGCATGAAAAAAATAAATAGAAAATATACCAATCAAAATAGCAAAAATACAAACGATATATTAATAGTCTAGTTAACCCAATGTAAACGATAGAAAAAGATATAAAGAGTTATTCAGACACACAATTAATGATAATAAAACCGTACAAGCTGAAAAAACTACGAAAATAACGAAAAATTAGAAAAAACATTATCCCTATATTTCAATTAATATAAACCTTAGAATACTATTAATTATACAAAATAAACACAAAAAAATAACAAATTCAATGAACCCAACGTTATGTAAAAGTATGGTAAAGTTTTGCTGAAAATTGCAAAAAATACATTAACATTACAATATATAAACAAACATCAAAATAAACCTAGTTACTTAATAACGCAAGTAATTAATGATTGTAAAACATACTAGATTTTTTATTTTACCTTGCCTGTTAATTATAAGGCTGAGGATAAAGAGGTAAGGCGAGGAATTACTAAAATATTTTGGTACTTACATCGGCCCGTCAGATGTCAGTGGTCCGGCAGAGTCTATGACACAAGGTTAAACAATTATATACATTTCAAAACATAGAATAGATTACCTAATCAGCTTCGACATAACTATTTGTCATATTCAAGTTACATTAATTTCATAAAAAGATATTTATTTACACTACAAAATATAGAAAAATGTAAATAAACAACAATAATGACATTAAACCACTATAAACCATTGAATAATATGTAAAAATATATTTAAACACAATACAAACCATAAACAAACCAAAAAAAAATCAAAACTGAAAAAAAACGACAAAAATACCAATATTTTCACATACCCAATACACCATAATTAAACATAAACAAACCTTACAGCACCCTAAATTAAGATATATTAATAATAATCAAACCGTAAACAATCCATAGAACGCAAAAAAAAAAGACAAAATATGTTTAAATAACAAAGCTATGTATTCACTGCTTGTGGAGTGTGAAACGGCACTCTAACAGGTCACAAGAAGAAGAGGAGGAAGAGGAAAACAGCGCCCCGCTGTGGGACCAGGGAGAGTAACCGACCCAAACATGCTTGTGCAGGCTTACGGATGTGATTGAAGAGTCGGTGCAGGGCAGGATAATTTTCAACAACTCAAACACACCAGCACCTTCCTCCAAAGGACAGGTCAACTCAACAGGATCTGATCCACTCATTCATCTGCAACCTGCACTTTTGGGGCACTAGAGGCTGTGGCACCACAGCCTGCACGGCCCCATCAAATTCCCAAGAAGAAGAAGAAGAAGCAGGATAATTTTCAACAACCTCCTGCACACTCACTACCACAACTCCCTCCACATATACACTGACGGCTCCCGCCTCCCAACACCTCCCTCTGTTGGAGCTGCTATGTATGTCCCAGTACGTAACACTGCCACTGCCTGGAGGCTTCCGGCCTCTGCCTCCATTCTGACGGCAGAACTCTTTGCCATCAGAGAGGGCCTCAGGTTTGCCACCACACTCACCTCCCCTTGCTCAGTCACTCTCTTCTCAGACTCCCTCTCAGCCCTCCAACTCATCCGGCGCCACCGCCCTAAAACACACCACTCCCTCTGCTTCACCATTCACCACTTTCTTCTCCAACTGTCCTCTTCTGGCTTCTCCATCCACCTTCAGTGGGTCCCCTCACACGTCGGCATCATGGGTAATACAGTGGCCGATAGAGCGGCAGCAGAAGCACACTCCCACCCCTTCCCCATACACCTCCCCACTGACCAGACTGACTCACTGACTAACCTCCACACAGCCTGTAGACTACACTGGGACACAGACCTGACTAACGCCCTACAGTACACCTCACTTGGACGCATTAGACAAGACACACGACACCACTGGTGGACCTACTCCCCCAGCCGTGCCCTTGACACTGCCGTCACCAGACTCAGAATTGGACACAGCCACCTAAACTCCCACCTACACAAGCTGGGCATGACTGATGACCCCCACTGCCCTTGGTGCCCTACACAACCAGACACCCCAGAACACCTCCTACTTCACTGTCCTCGTCACCACTCCCACAGCATGGCACTCCTTCACTCACTGTCGTCTCTCCACATCCGCAGACCAACAATAACAGACATCCTAGGTGGCTCTCATGATCCTGGCCTGGCCTTCAAAGTACTCAAACACACCAGGACCTTCCTCCAAAGGACAGGTCAACTCAACAGGATCTGATCCACTCATTCATCTGCAACCTGCACTTTTGGGACACTAGAGGCTGTGGCACCACAGCCTGCACGGCCCCATCAAATTCCCAAGAAGAAGAAGAAGAAGAAGCTAAGAGGGATAGTGAAGGAAAAAGTGAATAAGGTAGATGAATAAAGATAAGTATAGAATCAGCAACAGACAGAGAGGAGTACCAGCACCACCTACACCTGGGGAAAGTGTGTTAGATAAATAAGGTGAGTGGAGAGAAATAAGGAAATAATTATGTCCCTCTGATACGTGAACAGTTAAGAAAGTTAAAGTTAATGAATAATAAATAGAAGGAAAGGAAGTACATACATTACAAGGGAAGCAGTGATACAGGTAATCATACATACCTTAGTTATTTGTTAATTAATTATATTGTATTATTTATATTATTTTTAAACTGGTGTATCGATGTTGTGTAAAATAAGTCGTGTGTTATAAAATATCTCCCACCAAGTGTTTCATAAGATTAATTAAACTTATTATAATTTCACAGGTATTATAGTGGCACCATATTATTATGAAAGTGCTTACAGGTACGGCAGCGTACGTACCTAACTTTTGGATAATGAAATATAAAAAGCTGGTAAATTTATACTTTATGCCAATATTCCCTATCTCTACCCACACCCCACCAAACCCCCCAACAAGCTTGAGGGACCGTACCTAACCAAACTTAACATAACATATCCTAATCTAACCATAACCTAACAGGTGCCGTGTCCTCATAGTGCTCCCTTATAGATACGGCAACTGCCTAATTTTTGGATAAAAAGCTTACTTAACCGAACCTAACATAACATAATCAACCTAACATAACTTGAAAAATGTCTTACCAGGTAAACAATAAGGCACAGGCTGTAGGAATAGTGGATGGCAACGCGGTACGACTGCTGTATCTTTGTATTAAAATTTTCAGCCCATAGGTACATATTTTAAAGCCAGTAATGGAAGACTAGCATTTAATAGAATGTCTCAGCAAGGTTTAAAGTGTTTATAGATACGGCATTGGTACCCCGTTGTCATCCACTATTGGTACGGCAGTGCTGGCGTCACCCACTGTGTTCACATTAAATTCAACATTTTCATTGTACGAAGAGTTTCAAAAACATTTAGAAAATTATCAACAGAATAATTCGCTATTTCTATGGCTGTGTCTTATTATTGACCTGTTAAGCATCTTGCAAGTTAGGTCAGGTTGATTAGGTTAGGTTAGGTTTGGTTCAGTTAGGTTCAGTTATATAAGCTTTTTACCTAAAAGTTAGGCACGTGCCGTATCTACAACCGAGCACTATGAGGATACGGCACTCATTAGATTATGGTTAGATTAGGTTATGTTATGTTATGTTTGGTTATATAAGCTTTTTATATTTTATTACCCAAAAGTTAGGCACGTGCCGTATCTATAACCGAGCACTACGAGGATACGGCTGCTGTACCTGTAAGCTGTGCCTATAAGTGCTTACGGATACGGCAGCTGTACCCCGTTGTCATTCCCTATTCGTATGCCTGCCGTACCTGTAATATTTTAGTACTGCACATGTTATAATGATATTACTACTACTATGGATAATATTAAGTGATACTCCTCCTCCTCCTCCACCATCTAATCTAACCTATCCCCCCCCCCCCCCCCCAAAGCTGCGTTGTGAGGGATGGGCAGCTGAGACACCCGGCGTGTGTTGGGTCCGGACAAGAGTGTTTGCCATGCACTGCTGCGGCCGCTCACACCCAGGCCGTTCCTGCGTCAGGATGGCCGGCGCTGGAACGGCCGCTCACCACAGGACCCCAGGAAGCTGTGTGAGTCCTGTAGGAGTGGGTGAAGGAGGGGGGGGGGTTATTTATGTATTTTATTTACGTGAATTCTGTAGGAGAGTGTGTGTGTGTTTTATTCTATTAGTTATTTTTTATTAGTTTGTCTTATTGTATTTGTAGTTATTTGTATTTTTATGTATTTATTTGTGTGAGTTATTTAAGAGGGGGTGAAGGAGGGGAGGGCGTGTTTTATTTTTATTTCTATTATTAATTTATCTCATTGTATTTATTTATTGTATTTGTGTTGATTTGTATTTTTATGTATTTATTTATGAATGTACGAATGATACGATTATCAGTTCAACCTTCCTTCATATTCTCTGTCATCATCATCATCATCATTATTATTATCATTATATTATCATCATCATCATCATCATCATCATCATCATCATCATTATTATTATCATTATATTATCATCATCATCATCATCATCATCATCATCATCATCATCATTATTATTATCATTATATTATCATCATCATCATCATCATCATTACCTACACACATTATTAAAGTACCCGGTCCAATGTTCACCCTTCCCCCTTTATCCTCCCATACAGTCATGAGTGTATTCCTCCTTTACAGTCATGAGTGTAGGTATGATCACGCAGACTAAGGGTTCTTCGTACCTGGAGGTTGGTAACACTAAGGTTTGCTGTGGTGTGTACGGCCCCAAGGATGTACAACGCGGCCAGGACTTCAAGATGGCAGGGCAGGTGACGGTCAGGTGGACTTGTTACAGTGTTGTTTGGGGTGCTAACATAACCTAAATTAAACTAAACTAAACTAAAGTAACTAACTAACTAACTTAATTGTATTGTGATTGTAGTTACTTCAATGTATATCTACCTGTGTTACTCTTTTCCTAACCTAACCTTACTTTACCTTACTTTACCTTACCTTACCTAACCTTAACCTAACCTAACAATATTATTTGGTCACATCACAGGGTTATTTTGATGTTTTATATATTAAGAATAACACGATTGCTATCACTACATTATTGACACTTAGGCAGACAAGTGACCACATTGCCGCATTAGTGTGTGGTGGCGATGTGGCTTCCCATAAGTTTGCATTGTTTAGAGGTGAAGCCACGCACACCAGCATCTGTGGCTGTGTACTGTGGTGGGCTGTCACTGATCACCACCACAGCTTGGCCTGGCCCGCACACACCAGTGACTGTGGCTGTGAACTGTGGTGTGGCTCTGTCCATACACACGGGTGACTGTGGTGTGGTTCGGTCAGTTCAGTTCTCCTCTAATCACCCTTCCCCCCCCCCCCCCCCCCCCCCCCGCCAGAAATAGGATAGATACAAGAAGGGAAGGTAAAGAAAGAGAAAATAGATAGATAGATAGATATGAACGAGAAAAAGAGAGAAAGACAAAGAAAAGTGAGCTAATTCCTATACCACCACCACCACCACCACCACAACAACCACATCACCACCACCACCACCACCTGTAATCCTCCTGCCCTGCCAGAAAAAAACAAAGACAAAGAAAAATAAGCAAATTCCTATCCTACCACCACCACCACCACCACCACTACCTTTAATCCTCCTCCTGCCCCCCCAGGTTCAGTGTTCGGTTAAGATGGCACCGTTCTCCTCCATTATGAGACTCTCCCCCCAGCCTGACACTCGACAACAGGAGATGAGCAAGCAACTCAAGGACACACTCGAGTCTGTCATTGTACTGGTGAGTGGAGGAGGAGTTGTATTTTTTTTTTTTTTTTTTTTTTTTTTTTTTTTTTTTTTTTTTTTTTTTATCAGGTTATTTTGAGTTTATTATATATATATTTTTTTAAATTATATTTTTTAACTTAAATTTTTTTTACTAGTTTTTATTATTATTTTTATATTTATTTATTTATTTTTTTTTTTTTCACTTTTGTATACAGTTATTTTGAGTCCATCTTTTATTTTCTGATTTTTATTATTCTACTATAGTGCTTTTTCCAATTTTGTGATATTCCAATTTTGTGACCGAGACCAATCACCATCTCGTTAAGTCCAGGTACAGTAAAATGGTCATTTCAATTAATATTCTTATAGATAATGTTTATGTTTGTCTGTATTTTCCTTTATTGTAGGATGTATAATGACATGTATTTGTGTATAAACAAGGACAAAAATATGACTTAAATCACCATAAGATTAAGGATTCCAATTTTGTGGCTTGCAATGTTGACCAATTTCATTCAGAATTGGAAGGAGCAGTGTATTTTTATATTTTTTCCTACTAGTTTTTAATTCTCTTCTTTTTTTTTTCTTTATTTCTTCCTCTAAAATTTGCTTCTCACATTTTCCTTTTTTTTTTTTTTTTTTTTTTTTGCCACAGGATAATTTTTTGCACTTTCATTGTACATTTTTCACCACAATTTCCTCTCTCATCATATTTAACTTTTTTTTTTCACCACATTTTCCTTTTTTTCCCGCCACAGGAGAAGTGTCTATTTTTCTACAAGATTTTAATACTCTCTTTTTTTTTTTTTTTTTTCCTCTAAAATTTACTTTCTCACCACACTTTCCTGTTTCCCCGCCACAGGAGAAGTTTCCCAAGTCCCAGATTGATGTTTACGTGACAGTTATCGAGGATGACGGGTCACTGCTGGCAGCCTGTGTCACTGCCGCCGGCCTGGCACTGTGCCATGCCAACATTGATGTGTACGACCTGGTGGTGGGCTCCTCTGTGGTGTATGTGTGTGTGTGTGTGTGTGTGTGTGTGTGTGTGTGTTTACCTAGTGTTAGTATACAGGGCCTGAGTTACACTTGTCTGGTCCTGTCTCAGTATCTATATTTGTACAGTTTTTCCTTCAGTTGATGTACATTCTTTGCCATTATCACCTCTTCCTTCCTTCAGTTCATTCCAATTATCTATATTTCTTTTTTGTATTCAAGAAAATTTCTGTTTGCAATTTTTTCTTGTGTCCTCAAATATCTAGCCTCTCCTTTTCTTATCAATATTATGCCTTTTTTATCTGTTTCCTCAAAGGTTATTCATCAATTTATATATTGTAATTAAGTCACCTCTCTCTCTTCTTTCTTTCAATGTTGTTAAGTTGCATTTCTTTTAATCTTTCCTCATATGTTAAGTCTTCCAATTAGTTGCTTCCAATTTTTCTCTCCCTCTCTCTTTCTCTCTGTTTTCTTACCTTGTTTGTGTGTCTATTTATCACTCTCACTCTCTCTCACTCTCATCTTTGCTGTGATCATTGTAGTTATAATTCTTCTCATCATATCTTTATCTAGGAAATAAAATAACATACATATATTCCTTCACAATCTTCTACCCACAGCTATGGCACAACACCAAGCTATATGTCGACCCCACACGGGCAGAGGAGGAGGAGCAGAACGAAGGGGAAGGAAGAGGAGCAGGAGGGAGTCACTTAACCATAGGAATGATACCTAAATATGCTGGGGGACAAGTGGGTCTCCTGGTGCAAGGGGGCGGACAGGGGTCTTCCACAAGCCTATCTGAAGGTTTAGATACTGCGGTAGAGCTTTGTAACTCCATCCATGCTCTGGCCAGGAAGGTGAGTGTGTGGGAGGGTGAGGGGAAGGGAAGCAGCTGACTTTTCAATGGTTCAGTCCGTTAAATCAGAAGTCCGTTAAATCGCGGGTCGTCTGTACATCCACATACATTCCTAATATATTTACCTTTAGCAGCACTATGGCGTGGAGCTACCTAATTCAAGGGATTATGTCATTACCTTTTTATGCCTAACCACACTTACTTAAACAGCTAAGTGATGTCTGGAGTGAGGTTTGAGGTCAATATAAGGTGTGTTGGTTATCACTGCTACCCTCATGACCTTTCCTGACCTCTCCTCAGGTGTCGGGTGAGGCAGGTCAAGATGCACCCGTCATCCTCACCCTGCAAATTTAGTACGAAAAATGGTACAAAAAAAAATGTTTACCTTCACACTGTACCATACAATTAATATTATTTTGTACTATAATACCGTACTGTACTTTTGCCCTAGTTATAATTGTACCGTAGTGTAATTTTGTACCATACCATCCACACACACACACACACACACACACACACACACACACACACACACACACACACACACACACACACACACACACACACACACACACTGCTTACTTTGCCTCCTCTGCTGCACCACTCCCTCCTGCTGTCATACCTCTGCTGTTACCTGCTGTTCTTTATTAAGCTTGGTATCTCATTTCTCTTCAATCTTATTCCTCATTCCTTAGTTCCTTCCTCTCATTCCTTCTCCCTTTGTACAGAATAGTTAGACTTTATTACAAATCCTACTGTTTTATTAATGATTATCCTACGTTATGTTAAGGTAGAGAAGGAGGAAGAGGAGGAGGATATAGAAGAGACTGAAGATACAGCCTCACACATCCTCACCACATTTATTTACAAGGAAAATGATATATACTTAAGATATAATTCATTTCTCAATTATGTAAACAAACATTCTCAGGTCTATAGGAAGGTCAAGGAGAGAATTTCAATGGTAGGGAATGAATTTATCTTCTCATAACTATCAATAAATATTTGTTTTCAGATGACACAACCTCTTCTAGTCTCTCCTAAACCTCTTCTAAGCGTCTCCTAAGCCTCTTTCAAGCCTCTTTTTAAGCCTCTAAGCATTCTAACTCTATACCTGAACATTTGAAGTCTAACATGAATGATTTTTTTAATATTGCCATCTTTCTATTACTGCTGTTTGTGCATTAACCTAACCTGTGCATTGTATCCTTATATTGAACCACAAGCTTTCTATAACCCTATCTTACCTTACCTTACCTTACCTTACCTTACCTTACCTAAAGCGTTTACATGTGTCGCATAGCTTCGTAACGTCTTGCCTTGTTTTCACGAACAGGATTTTAAGGAGAAATGTCTTGGTTGGTGTTGCCACAATTTTCCTAATATATTTCAATCTTAATGCTTGTTTTTAGTTTTCTTTTATATTAAAAGCGACATATATTATATACATATTTTAAATTATAATCACTGAAATTATCTCAAACATCTTAATTTCTTCAGATTTATTCGAAATAGATATCATGGTTTCTCCGTATAATTTCGCACCGCTTCCATTCTTGACTCCACCTACGGTAGAAGCCAACATCTCGCTATGTGATACAAATTCCCTTATATATTACAATCATTATGCTTGTTTGTGGATTTTTGTTATATTAAAAACAACATTAATAATGTAAATGTTATGTATTTCAACAACTGCCATGATCTCAAACATCTTACTTTCATCTTATTTATTTGAAATGTATATCCTGCTGATTCTGTCTTGAAAGTACAGCACTGCAGCCGCCACATTCTTGACTGGCCAGGGGCCACAACACATCTCCGCACGGCGCATTCAGACTACCGCATCAGTGGCAGCAAGATGGAACAGCTCAACAATTTATTTTTGGAGGACGATTCTAATGATAGTGATAATCTTTTAAATGTGTCTCATCCTTTGCACAATCTGCTGGAGCCGATGGATGAAATGCTGGATACATCGATGCATGTTATAGCAACTCTAGAAGTCGCTGCATTAGCCTCCATGGACATCAGGTAATAATAAGGGGGATGTAGGATAATATCATACGATCAGTACAAGTAATAAAGTATTTATATGTATGTAAATATATAATTATATATATATATATATATATATATATATATATATATATATATATATATATATATATATATATCTGTGTGTGATTATGCACAAACTTAACAAAATTGCTATAAAACTTTTCCTTTGATGCACTAGTTATTATTTGCATTTTTTTTTTTTTTTTTTTTTTCAGAGAACACCATCCGAAGCAGGAAGGACTAGCTGATGTTATAGAGGCAATGAGTGACCTTGACTTTTTCAAGCATCTTCGTCTAACAAGAAAATCCTTTCTCATGGCTTTGGACTTCATCCACGATGCTTATACAGAAACACCTTCTGGTACAATCCTTTTCCTGGGTCCAAGGAAAGCACTTTACCTCACCTTGTGGTATCTAGGAACACAGTCAACATACCGTGAGATTGCAGAGTTATTTGGAGTTTCTATGACAACAGTCCATGAATGTGTGCAAAGATTAATAGATGTTTTGTGTAGAGCTGGACAGGAAGTTATTGTGTGGCCAGCACCTGAGAAAATACCACAAATTAGCCATGAATTTCAATCTTTCCTGGAGTGATAGGAGCTGTGGATGGATGCCACATCCACATATATTAATATATGAAACACAGGCAGATTATATTGACAGAAACCAGAGACACAGTATTAATCTAATGGCTGTCTGTACCGCTGATAAAAAATTTTCTTTCATTCAGAGTGGTTTCCCAGGGTCTGCGCATGATAGCAGAGTTTTTAAGTCATGTTCATTATACACCAAAATGCAAAACAGTGACATCAGGTACTTTCCTTCACCAAATTACCATATTGTTGGAGATTCTGCTTTTTCTCTAAGCAAGCATTTGATGGTTCCTTGTAAGAATAATGGAAATTTGTCTGATGGTCAGTTGAACTTTAATAAAAAACTGTCTAAAGCCAGGGTTATCATAGAAAATGCTTTTGGGTTTTTGAAGGGAAGATTCAGGCGATTGAAATATATTGATGCAGATATAGAAAGGATTTCCAAAATTGTAAAAGCTTGTTGTGTTCTTCATAATATAGCATTGCATGACTCTGAAGATGCATTGTGTTTGGAAAGGGAAGGGGTAACTAACACGACTGTGCAAGTTAGTGATGCAACAACTGAGTCATCCCAGACGCAGCAAAGAGAGGGAGTTCAAAAACGGTTAGCTATTGTAAGGATGCTCGAATAGAGCTGTGGCTAGTAAAATATTCGTTGTGTGAATAAAAATATTTCATTTATGCCAATATAAGTATTATGTGCGTTCCTATTGTACATTAAAACAATAAATTTGGACTATAAATGGTACAGTTTTTATTCTTACACGTTTTTCGTGTCCATGAAAAAACAAATAATAAGTTTGGAAAACGGAAGTAGCAGAAGCAACACCAACCTGGATGGTTGTTATTTTCAGTGTACAAATATGTTTGTTTGTTATGTCTTGCTTTTTATTTCTGTTTTTGGTGGAAAACCGGGTTGTCCCGGCGGAAAAACCACCTAATGGTATTCTGATTTTCAGCAATGACAATTACAATGACAACAATAATATTTCCTCATCGTGTATTTTGTACATAGTGGAGTGTTTATTGTGATGTGTTTGTATTTTGTTATGGTCCAGAATCTTGCTGGTGCAGTAGTGAAGTGTCTTATTGCAATAATAACAATATAATTTCCTAATCGTGTATTTGTTACATAGTGGAGTTAGTGTAGTGTGTTTGTTTGTGTTTTCTATTGGTCAAGAATCGTGCTGGTGCCGTTGTGGAGTATCTTGAAGTAGAGTTCTGTCGGAAAATGGGCCACAGTCCATTTTGGTATGTGTTGCAGTTCTGAAATAAATTAAGAAAAACAGCAGAATACTTGCAAGACAAAGAATGTTGAATGATATTAATGTCCCTTGGTTTGTTTTGGTTAGTTGTTTAGTGAGGGTTGTTGGGTATTAGTATTTATTTACGGTTATGAGAACATATTTACAAGTAAAGTTTAGTGTTCTGAATTACATTACCTGTGTCGAGGCTCGGGATTGGGGTTCCTTTAAAGTGAACGGATGGTCCTTGGGAACCAAGAATGGACCCTGTCTGGGGCTCCATCACTTTAATTCTTGGAGAACCAGAAACTCTTCCCATCCTTAGACTTCTATTCAGGTTCTTGCTCTGGTGCCGTTGTAGAATATCTTGAAGTAAAATTCGGTCGAAAAATGTTGGGCCACAGTCCATTCTGGTATGTGTTGCAGTTCTGAAAAATTTCGAGAAAAACAGCAGAATACTTGCAAGACAAAGACTGTTGAATGATATTAATGTCCCTTGGTTTTTTTGGTTAGTTGGTAAGTGGATGTTGTTGGGTATTAGTATTTACTTATGGTTATGAACACATTTACAAGTCAAGTTTGGTGTTATGTATTACATTACCTGTGTCGGGGCTCGGGATTGGGGTTCCTTGAAATTGCACGGAGGGTCCTTGGGATCCAAGAATGGACCCTGTCTGGGGCTACATCATTTAAGTTCTTGGAGAACCAGGAACTCTTCCCATCCTTAGACTTTCATCCTCTTCCATACTTGGAGAGGAATATGGTGGAGCTTGGTGTTGATCGCTGTGAAGGCTACTTCGTGTAGTCGTTCATAATAGGAGGCCGTGGTCCAGAGTGTAGAGATTACCACCTCACAATGAGCTGACGAACTCAGAGACCGGTTTGGGGGCAATGTTTTGTGTTCGGAACTGGATCTGTCTTCAGTGTCAAAATTTTCTTTGACCCACATATTTTTGTGCAATATACAAACATCTTATTTCTTACTTTAATTTGATGAAAATAATTCTAAATAATATGATATGCTTTTTACTTATTATTAGGAAAAAGGGAACAATTGTAAGTCGAAGCTACAACCACAAAATGCATTGAAACATCAACACCCATACAGGTTTGAATGTCACATCTCGTTATTTTCTACATTTCTCTAATATATTACAAGCTTTTTGCTTGTCTTTGGCGTTCTTCTATATTAAAAACAATATATATAATATAAATCTTATGTAGACGATCAACTATAATGGTCTCAAACATTTTACTTTCCTCTGATTTATTTGAAATATATACCCAGATTCTTTCTCATGAAAACACACACATCCGCTTCGCTCCACCCACGTAGAGGGCCCAACGTTCGCAATTTTCAACACTTCCCTAATATATTTCAAGCTTTATGCTTGTTTTTGGTTAGCTTTTATATAAAAAAACAACATATATATTATAAATCTTATTTATTTCTACAACTGTTATGGTCTTGAACGTCTTACTTTCGTCTTATTTAATCGAAATATTATCTCGCTCAGTGTCTACACAGATGAAGTTCTGAAGTTGGTGAGCTGTGATTCGTTACATGACTAGAGGCAAAATATTGGCAAACGCAGATATTCGTATATTGAAAGTGTTTGCGATATGTTGGTCAGAATTTGCCTAGTCATTGCATCTTGGCAAGAGGTCTTGACATTACATGTAAACGCCTACCTTACCTTATCTTACCCTACCTCACCTTACCTTACCCTTACCTTACCTTTCCCTACCTAACCTAACCTTACCTTACCTAACCTAACCTGCATCACCGTGTATATTATTTATGCATTAACTTAACCTGTGTCTTGTATGCTTATAATGAACCCAAGCTTTTTACAGTGCTTTTGTGAGCTTTTTCTTGTCTCTCTCTGGTATGTGATTGTGTTTTAGTTGTTAATATTGAGTATTGTTTCTCGCTCCTAACAGATACACACAGCCAGAGGATATACGCACATGCACGCACACACACATGCACTCAGACACCTGGCTATGGGATTACAGGTATGTGGTTTATTTAGTTATTTATTTTGTTTATTGTATTTAGGGTTGAGGTGTTTATTATTATTATTATTATTATTATTATTATATTTGTTTCTGTTTTATTTGTTTATTTATATTTAGAGATGTAGAAATTGAAATATTTTTTAAATTTTTAGTTAGACATGAGCTATATTATTTTCCATTTTACTGATTAATTGAAAGTATGAAAAAAAAAATATATATATACAGGTATACTATATGTGCATTCAAATATTTCTTTTTGAGGTGTATATATCGCCTTTTTATTTAGTTTTTATTTGAGTTAGATATGAACTAGTAATATTTTTCATTTTTATTACTGAATATATGAAAAAAAAAGAAGAATACTATACCATTTTATATATATTAACGTTGATAAATATGGAATAAGATATATGAAAATGAGTTTAATAATTATGATAGGTTAGTTTAGTGCAATGGAAAGTGTTGATGAAGGGGAATGAAGGGAAGGTTGGTGAAGGGAAAGGAAGGGAAGAAGGGAAGGGATTGCGAAGGGAAGGTTAATAAAGGGCGAAGAAGGGAGGAAATGAAGGGATCGAGAACGGAGGAAGTGAAGGGATTGAGGAGGGAAGATTAGTGAAGGGCAAAGAAGGGATTGAGAAGGGAGGAAATGAAGGGACAAGGAAGGGATTGAGAAGGGCAAGAAGAGAAAGGAAGGGAGGAAGTGAAGGGAAAAGGTGTCTGGATAACATTTTTATAATTATTATTTCCCACTTTTTTCATTGACGTGTGTGTATAAAGTGTATATTTGTACTATATATACACATTTATTCAACATTTTAACTCATTTATTTTGACATTTATTGACGAAGAAAAGTGTATATTTATTTTAACATTTATTGAAGGTTGAAAAAATACTTACACGTCGACGATCCCAATGAAATGGTAAAGAATGTAACGACACATTTTTTTTGTTATTGACAACTAAAAATGATGAAATATCTAGAGAATTGACGAAGAAAATGTGATGAGTGGATATGAAAAAGAAATACGAGTAAGAATTATTATAAAAGCATATGTTCAAAACACAGCTAAAAGATAATTATTAGAAAAAGAATTGATGACATATAATAATTGTATGGTAAAGGAAGATATGGTGTCAAGTTAATGATCTTTGAAACTCTAAATATCCATAATAATAACTAAATAAAAATAATATAAGGAAACAACAAAACAAGGGTTGGCTCCAAATATATGTACTTGTACTTGGACTGAATTTTACTTGTACTTAGACATAATATACATGAAAAATACCAAGTACATTCAAGTAATTAAACTTTTTGCAGCATCTGATAGACCTAATAAAACTCTACAACTGTAATTATAAATATTTGTTCTATGACTAATAACTACGCAGTAAAATTAAACGGTATATTTTTCCCAAAAAATGCATTTCCTCCTCATTTTCTCGAAAGCTATTAGAGATATTGGAAATATCATTGCAGCATCTGATAGACCTAATTAAACTCTACAACTGTAATTATGAATATCTGTTCTATGACTAATAATTACGCAGTAAAATTAAACCGTATATTAAAAAAAATAAATACATTTCCTCCTTATTTTCTCGATAGCTATTAGAGATATTGGAAATATCATTGCAGCATCTGATCGACCTAATTAAACTCTACAACTGTAATTATGAATATTTGTTCTATGACTAATAATTACGCAGTAAAATTAAACCGTATATTTTTTCCAAAAAATACATTTCCTCCTCATTTTCTCGAAAGCTATTAGAGATATTGAAAATATTATTGCATCATCTGATAGAACTAATTAAACTCTACAACTGTAATTATGAATAATTGTTCTATGACTAATAATTACGCAGTAAAATTAAACCGTATATTTTTTCCAAAACAATTTCCTCCTTTTCTTGAAAGCTATTAGAGATATTGGAAATATCATTGCAGCATCTGATAGATCTAATTAAACTCTACAACTGTAATTATGAATATTTGTTCTATGACTGATAATTACGCAGTAAAATTAAACCGTATATTTTTTTCCAAAACAGTTTCCTTCCTTTCTCGAAAGCTATTAGAGATATTGGAAATATCATTGCAGCATCTGATAGACCTAATTAAAATCTACAACTGTAATTATGAATATTTGTTCTATGACCGATAATTACGTAATAAAATTAAACCGTATATTTTTTCAAAAACAATTTGCTCGTTTTCTCGATAGCTATTAGGGATATTGGAAATATCATTGCAGCATCTGATAGACCTAATTAAAATCTACAACTGTAATTATGTATAATTGTCTGACTGATAATTACGCAGTAAAATTAAACCGTATATTTTTTATAAAACAATTTCCTCTTTTTCTCGAAAGCTATTAGAGATATTGGAATTATCATTGCAGCATCTGATAGACCTAATTAAACTCTACAACTGTAATTATGAATATTTGTTCTATGACCGATAATTACGCAATAAAATTTAACCGTATATTTTTTCCAAAACAATTTCCTCGTTTTTTCGATAGCTATTAGATATATTGGAAATATCATTGCAGCATCTGATAGACCTAATTAAACTCTACAACTGTAATTATGAATATTTGTTCTATGACTGATAATTACGCAGTAAAATTAAACCGTATATTTTTTTCAAAACAATTAATTTCTTTTCTCGAAAGCTATTAGAGATATTGGAAATATCATTGCAGCATCTGATAGACCTAATTAAACTCTACAACTGTAATTATGAATATTTGTTCTATGACCCATAATTACGCAATAAAATTAAACCGTATATTTTTTCCAAAACAATTTCCTCCTGTTCTCGATAGCTATTAGAGATATTGGAAATATCATTGCAGCATCTGATAGACCTAATTAAATTCTACAACTGTAATTATGAATATTTGTTTTATGACTGACAATTACGCAGTAAAATTAAACCGTATATTTTTTCCAAAACAATTTCCTCCTTTTCTCGAAAGCTATTAGAGATATTGGAAATATCATTGCAGCATTTGATAGGCCTAATTAAACTCTACAACGGTAATTATGAATATTTGTTCTATGACCGATAATTACGCAATAAAATTAAACCGTATATTTTTTACAAAAAGATTTCCTCGTTTTCTCGATAGCTATTAGAGATATTGGAAATATCATTGCAGCATCTGATATACCTAATTAAACTCTACAAGTGTAATTATGAATATTTGTTCTATGACTGATAATTACGCAATAAAATTAAATCGTATATATTTTCAAAATAATTTCCTCCTTTTCTCGAAAGCTATTAGAGATATTGGAAATATCATTGCAGCATCTATAGATCTAATTAAACTCTACAACTGTAATTATGAATATTTGTTCTATGACCGATAATTACGCAATAAAATTAAACCGTATATTTTTTCCAAAACAATTTGCTCGTTTTTTCGATAGCTATTAGAGATATTGGAAATATCATTGCAGCATCTGATAGATCTAATTAAACTCTACAACTGTAATTATGAATATTTGTTCTATGACTGATAATTACGCAGTAAAATTAAACCGTATATTTTTTCCAAAACAATTTCCTCCTTTTCTCGATAGCTATTAGAGATATTGGAAATATCATTGCGGCATCTGATAGACCTAATTAAACTCTACATCTGTAATTATGAATATTTGTTCAATGACTGATAATTACGCAGTAAAATTAAACCGTATATTTTTTCCAAAACAATTTCCTCCTTTTCTCGAAAGCTATTAGAGATATTGGAAATATCATTGCAGCATTTGATAGGCCTAATTAAACTCTACAACTGTAATTATGAATATTTGTTCTATGACCCATAATTACGCAATAAAATTAAACCGTATATTTTTTCCAAAACAATTTCCTGGTTTTCTCGATAGCTATTAGAGATATTGGAAATATCATTGCAGCATCTGATATAACTAATTAAACTCTACAACTGTAATTATGAATATTTGTTCTATGACCGATAATTACGCAATAAAATTAAACCGTATATTTTTTCCAAAACAATTTCCTCCTTTTCTCGAAAGCTATTAGAGATATTGGAAATATCATTGAAGCATCTGATAGACCTAATTAAACTCTACAACTGTAATTATGAATATTTGTTCTATGACTGATAATTACGCAATAAAATTAAACCGTATATTTTTTCCCAAACAATTTCCTCCTTTTCTCGATAGCTATTAGATATATTGGAAATATCATTGCAGCATCTGATAGACCTAATTAAACTCTACAACTGTAATTATAAATATTTGTTCTATGACCGATAATTACGCAATAAAATTAAACCGTATATTTTTTCCAAAACAATTTCCTCGTTTTCTCGATAGCTATTAGAGATATTGGAAATATCATTGCAGCATCTGATAGACCTAATTAAACTCTACAACTGTAATTATGAATATTTGTTCTATGACCGATAATTACGCAATAAAATTAAACCGTATATTTTTTCCAAAACAATTTTCTCGTTTTCTCGATAGCTATTAGAGATATTGGAAATATCATTGCAGCATCTGATAGACCTAATTAAACTCTACAACTGTAATTATGAATATTTGTTCTATGATTGATAATTACGCAGTAAAATTAAACCGTATATTTTTTCCAAAACAATTTAATCCTTTTCTCGAAAGCTATTAGAGATATTGGAAATATCATTGCAGCATTTGATAGGCCTAATTAAACTCTACAACGGTAATTATGAATATTTGTTCTATGACCGATAATTACGCAATAAAATTAAACCGTATATTTTTTCCAAAACAATTTCCTCGTTTTCTCGATAGCTATTAGAGATATTGGATATATCATTGCAGCATCTGATATACCTAATTAAACTCTACAACTGTAATTATGAATATTTGTTCTATGACTGATAATTACGCAATAAAATTAAACCGTATATTTTTTCCAAAACAATTTCCTCCTTTTCTCGAAAGCTATTAGAGATATTGGAAATATCATTGCAGCATCTGATAGGCCTAATTAAAATCTACAACTGTAATTATGAATATCTTCTATGACCGATAATTACGCAATAAAATTAAACCGTATATTTTTTCAAAAACAATTTGCTCGTTTTCTCGATAGCTATTAGAGATATTGGAAATATCATTGCAGCATCTGATAGACCTAATTAAACTCTACAACTGTAATTATGAATATTTGTTCTATGACTGATAATTACGCAGTAAAATTAAGCCGTATATTTTTTATAAAACAATTTCCTCCTTTTCTCGAAAGCTATTAGAGATATTGGAAATATCATTGCAGCATCTGATAGACCTAATTAAACTCTACAACTGTAATTATGAATATTTGTTCTATGATTGATAATTACGCAGTAAAATTAAACCGTATATTTTTTCCAAAACAATTTAATCCTTTTCTCGAAAGCTATTAAAGATATTGGAAATATCATTGCAGCATTTGATAGGCCTAATTAAACTCTACAACAGTAATTATGAATATTTGTTCTATGACCGATAATTACGCAATAAAATTAAACCGTATATTTTTTCCAAAACAATTTCCTCTTTTTCTCGATAGCTATTAGAGATATTGGAAATATCATTGCAGCATCTGATAGATGTAATTAAACTCTACAACTGTAATTATGAATATTTGTTCTATGACCGATAATTACGCAATAAAATTAAACCGTATATTTTTTCCAAAACAATTTCCTCGTTTTCTCGAAAGCTATTAGAGATATTGGAAATATCATTGCAGCATTTGATAGGCCTAATTAAACTCTACAACGGTAATTATGAATATTTGTTCTATGACCGATAATTACGCAATAAAATTAAACCGTATATTTTTTCCAAAACAATTTCCTCGTTTTCTCGATAGCTATTAGAGATATTGGAAATATCATTGCAGCATCTGATAGACCTAATTAAACTCTACAACTGTAATTATGAATATTTGTTCTATGACCGATAATTACGCAATAAAATTAAACCGTATATTTTTTCCAAAACAATTTCCTCGTTTTCTCGATAGCTATTAGAGATATTGGAAATATCATTGCAGCATCTGATAGACCTAATTAAACTCTACAACTTTTATTATGAATATTTGTTCTATGACCGATAATTACGCAGTAAAATTAAACCGTATATTTTTTCCAAAACAATTTCATCCTTTTCTCAAAAGCTATTAGAGATATTGGAAATATCATTGCAACATTTGATAGGCCTAATTAAACTCTACAACGGTAATTATGAATATTTGTTCTATGACCGATAATTACGCAATAAAATTAAACCGTATATTTTTTACAAAATTTTCCTCGTTTTCTCGATAGCTAATAGAGATATTGGAAATATCATTGCAGCATCTGATATACCTAATTAAACCCTACAATTCTAATTATGAATATTTGTTCTCTGACTGATAATTACGCAATAAAATTAAACCGTATATTTTTTCCAAAATAATTTCCTCGTTTTCTCGATAGCTATTAGAGATATTGGAAATATCATTGCAGCATCTGATAGACCTAATTAAACTCTACAACTGTAATTATGAATATTTGTTCTATGACCCATAATTACGCAATAAAATTAAACCGTATATTTTTTCCAAAACATTTTCCTCGTTTTCTCGATAGCTATTAGAGATATTGAAAATATCATTGCAGCATCTGATATACCTAATTAAACTCTACAACTGTAATTATGAATATTTGTTCTATGACTGATAATTACGCAGTAAAATTAAACCGTATATTTTTTCCAAAACAATTTCCTCGTTTTCTCGATAGCTATTAGAGATATTGAAAATATCATTGCAGCATTTGATAGGCCTAATTAAACTCTACAACGGTAATTATGAATATTTGTTCTATGACCGATAATTACGCAATAAAATTAAATCGTATATTTTTTACAAAATAATTTCCTCGTTTTCTCGATAGCTATTAGAGATATTGGATATATCATTGCAGCATCTGATATACCTAATTAAACTCTACAAGTGTAATTATGAATATTTGTTCTATGACTGATAATTACGCAATAAAATTAAACCGTATATTTTTTCCAAAATAATTTCCTCCTTTTCTCGAAAGCTACTGGAGATATTGGAAATATCATTGCAGCATCTGATAGATCTAATAAAACTCTACAACTGTAATTATGAATATTTGTTCTATGACCGATAATTACGCAATAAAATTAAACTGTATATTTTTTCCAAAACAATTTTCTCGTTTTTTTGATAGCTATTAGAGATATTGGAAATATCATTGCAGCATCTGATATACCTAATTAAACTCTACAACTGTAATTATGAATATAAGTTCTATTACTGATAATTACGCAGTAAAATTAAACCGTATATTTTTTCCAAAATAATTTCCTCCTTTTCTCGATAGCAATTAGAGATATTGGAAATATCATTGCAGCATCTGATAGACCTAATTAAACTCTACATCTGTAATTATGAATATTTGTTCTATGACTGATAATTACGCAGTAAAATTAAACCGTATATTTTTTCCAAAACAATTGCCTCCTTTTCTCGAAAGCTATTAGAGATATTGGAAATATCATTGCAGCATCTGATAGACCTAATTAAACTCTACAACTGTAATTATGAATATTTGTTTTATGACCCATAATTACGCAATAAAATTAAACCGTATATTTTTTCCAAAACAATTTCCTCGTTTTCTCGATAGCTATTAGAGATATTGGAAATATCATTGCAGCATCTGATAGACCTAATTAAACTCTACAACTGTAATTATGAATATTTGTTCTATGACCCATAATTACGCAATAAAATTAAACCGTATATTTTTTCCAAAACAATTTCCTCCTGTTCTCGATAGCTATTAGAGATATTGGAAATATCATTGCAGCATCTGATAGACCTAATTAAACTCTACAACTGTAATTATGAATATTTGTTCTATGACTGATAATTACGCAGTAAAATTAAACCGTATATTTTTTCCAAAACAATTTCTTCCTTTTCTCGAAAGCTATTAGAGATATTGGAAATATCATTGCAGCATTTGATAGGCCTAATTAAACTCTACATCGGTAATTATGAATATTTGTTCTATGACCGATAATTACGCAGTAAAATTAAACCGTATATTTTTTACAAAAAGATTTCCTCGTTTTCTCGATAGCTATTAAAGATATTGGAAATATCATTGCAGCATCTGATATACCTAATTAAACTCTACAACTGTAATTATGAATATTTGTTCTATGACTGATAATTACGCAATAAAATTAAACCGTATATATTTTCAAAATAATTTCCTCCTTTTCTCGAAAGCTATTAGAGATATTGGAAATATCATTGCAGCATCTATAGATCTAATTAAACTCTACAACTGTAATTATGAATATTTGTTCTATGACCGATAATTACGCAATAAAATTAAACCGTATATTTTTTCCAAAACAATTTGCTCGTTTTTTCGATAGCTATTAGAGATATTGGAAATATCATTGCAGCATCTGATAGACCTAATTGAACTCTACAACTGTAATTATGAATATTTGTTCTATGACTGATAATTACGCAGTAAAATTAAACCGTATATTTTTTCCAAAACAATTTCCTCCTTTTCTCGATAGCTATTAGAGATATTGGAAATATCATTGCAGCATCCACACATTTTTTCAGCCTTCATATACTCTGACTTTATATTCCCTTGAAACACATCCTTATTAACATCTGCGAAGAAACACACAATGATGAAACTAAACTAAACTATTACTAATATAGAGATTGCTTGTGACATCAGCGTATTGTGCGGGAGAATCATGCCGCAATATTGGAGTACAACGCTCATGTTATGTGATGTTATTTTGTGGGGAACTAATCAATCAACGGCTATTTTAAGTGGCCTTTTCATATCGCACCTATTCATATAGTGCAAAATTCAAGTTATTAGGCCTACTGTTAATTCATGATTTTTCTTAAGGGTATATGTGCATTGTAATATTGTATTATTCTAGGAAGGGCTGTAGCTGGACGCCCAGGGCGGCCGTGGGCCACCCCCGACGGCAAAAACACTCCCTACACCACTGTGTAGGTGGCAAGATATATACGGGGCTTTTTTTTTTAACAACGTAATGTTTTTTTTATCAGTACTTGTTATATATCATCAGGACCGGAAAAGTGTGCAGATTTCGAATCAGTTATTTAAAATTCCATGCAATTAAAATTAAGTTAGCTACAGCGAGTTTAAGTAAAACATATGAGAAATTTTTGTATACACTACTTCATTTCCCTTCAATTATCTTATTATAGATCCAGTGTTACTGTAAATATTATTTGCTTATGATATACAATAATGTATAATAAACACGATGGTGGACTCAGTTTTTCTTAATATTAATAATTAGTTGCGTAATATTGAATAAGAGTTCAACATTTCAAAATACCGTGAAGAAATGAGTCGTACGTCTAGCAGATACCCCGAGCAACCAACAATCATCATCATCAGCTCCACTATCAGCTGCATGTCAACAAAGATGGCCACGGGTGGAGGAGGTGGACTGAAGAGTGAGCATAGGCACTCTCCCCTGCCGTCTCTGCCATCCACCCTGCAGCGTGTGTTACCCAGGACCTTGCCAGGCCCTGTCAGCCCCCAAAACAAGGGGGCATTAGACTGGTAAGCGGGCAGAGGGGGCGGAAATAAGGGGCGAAGTGGAGGAGGATTTAGGTGTGAGCTGTCAATGGGTATTCTTACCTGGTTGGCTCTCCTCGGAGCTCGGGTATAGGAAAGAGAGAGAGAGAGGAATGACAACAATAATGATAAGATACGCACACATACGTACACACACGCGCACATATAGGTCCGTTTAGCAATATTGACCAATGTGTGTGTGTGTGTATGTTTGGTACGATTTGGTGTACGACTTTCTGAGGGAGCACGGCGTCCTACCAGCAGCTGTTCAGTGTCCCCACTGTATGGCTCCTTGGAGGAATAGTAGAGGATAACCCCACAGCCAGGAACTTCATGCTCTCGTTAAGGTATTGTGAGTTATGAAATTATACTTGGTAAATTTGCAATTCAACCAATAAATAGGTTAGGTTAGGTTACAAGTGTCAGCGGGAGGTGTCCATGGTTAGGGTAATTTAGGTTAAATCTGGGGAAATTTCCCAAAATGTAGGGAAATTCCCCTAGATTTTTCAAAGGCCATATATCACTCCCATATGCCTCCCCCCCAAAACCCCCGATTCCCCAGGCTCCCCCAAGCTTGCTGGGGGGGGGGTAGAGATGTGGAATATTGGCATAAAGTATAAATTTACCGGTATTACTATACTTTATGCCATTAAACAGTCGAAGGTTATGGCTACCCTCAGCTTGTTGCTGTTACTGTTGACAACATTTTCACTGATTACACTACCTGTCGGAAATGAATAATAACACTGCAATACGTCCGTGAATGTGGAACACTTTTGGACTGTATCTCTTAAGTCAAAATAAACAAACAAACACTATCAATTGTTTTTATCAAGGGCTTTGGTTTCAAGCATGGGATTAGGTCCTGTTGATACAGATGGTTATTATATTGTCTATATTTCCTCTGTCCAATGACGTGCCACCACTAATTGCCACCACCAGCTGCGCCAATCACAGCTTGCTATATGTACTAGTAGACGTGGCACACCTGGAAGGATAGGGCAGGAGACAGTTTTCTCCTCAGTTGTATCATGGCTACCGTTCATGTTAGTTGTCAAGATTGTGAATTGGATTATTGGCAAATAATCGCAAAATTTCATTCAAAAAACGATTTGTTGTACGACTTTCTGAGGGAGCACGGCGTCCTACCAGCAGCTGTTCAGTGTCCCCACTGTATGGCTCCTTGGAGGAATAGTAGAGGATAACCCCACAGCCAGGAACTTCATGCTCTCGTTTAAGGTATTGTGAGTTATGAAATTATACTTGGTAAATTTGCAATTCAACCAATAAATAGGTTAGGTTAGGTTACAAGTGTCAGCGGGGAGGTTCAGGGGGGGCGCAGCCCCCCCGGTTAGGATTGGTTAGGTTAGGTTAGGTTGAAACAGTGTCACAGGGGGGGGTCCAGGGGGGCGCAGCCCCCCCGGTTAGGATTGGTTAGGGTAATTTAGGTTAAATCTGGGGAAATTTCCCACAATGTAGGGAAATTCCCGTAGATTTTTCAAAGGCCATATATCACTCCCATATGCTTCCCCCCCAAAAAAACCCCGATTCCCCAGGCTCCCCCAAGCTTGCTGGGGGGGATGGGGGTGGGTGGGTACAGATATGGCACAATGGCATAAAGTATAAATTTACCAATTTACCGTATGTTTATATGTGTCATCAACCACCCGGCCCCTCTTTCTCCCTCCTACTGCTGTTTGTGCTTCTACTGTACAGCAGCTAGATTAATAGCAGAGGGATATAATATATGTGGCTAGTGAATCACGTATATATAAAACCAAATTTGAGATTTTTATTATACACAGGAAAGCAATTATATATACTTCAAAAAATCGTCTGGGTAAAACTATACAATCACTAGTCCACCTCATTCTTTTTTATCTCCTTCCCTACATAGTATACATAGTGCACTCAACACATCTGTGAAGGTTTCAGGCGCGGAAACCATTATTTACCTCGCAAAACGTCTTTGAAGTCATGTTAGATTATGTTATGTTTGGTTGGTTAAGTTAGATTGAGTTATGGTTAGGTTAAGGTTGTTAGGTTAGGTTATGGTTAGGTTAGGTTCGGTTCAGTTAGGTTTGGTTATACAAGATTTTAAAATGGGCTGACTAATCAACAAACCAGATAGGTGCACATACCTAGACACACACACACACACACACACACAGGTGACGCCAGCCAATGTAATCCGATTGTGTTTCCGATTAATAATTATAATACTATTAGTCTCCTTAATTGTTATGTTATTATTACAGGGGTTGGCAGGGATTCTTAGCATACGGAGCCCAGACGACCGTGTGTGTGGTGGACCCTGTCACCCTGCAATGTGCCCAGACCCTGTCAAGACACCGTGCACATGTTATCAAGGTAGGGTGTGTTAGGGTGACGGTAGGGTGTCTTGATTAATGTAAGAATGTTCGTGATTTATTTATTTATTATAATTTTCATTTTTTTTTTACATTAAATTAATATGATGTAGCTGGAAATTTATCGCCAATATTATTACAGATATTTTAACCATTTGTTGTCGTACATGGGATTATATTATTTATGTTATTATTCTTAATTTTATCTCTCTCTCTCACGCCCACTCTCTCTTACCCTAACAGATCCGATGGAGAAAGACCACCATTACATTACATTACCACCAGCTCAGCACACCCTACACCCTAATGCCAGCCTCTGCGGACACCAGCGGGGTCATACTAGTGTAGGATGTGTCAAGGGGGGATGTGTTGGCCACCCTACAGGACGGGACCAAGGGTGTGCTAGGTAAGGGTTGAGACATGATATAAGATGTGGTAATATTTTTTGAGATATCTGTAGGTGGGTTCGCTACGGATGTTCGTACGTTTGTGTGTTTGACGGCTTCCCCCGCGCCCCCAGAGATGGAGTGGTTAGGGGGATGTGATGGCAGTGAGCACCTCCTCGCAGCCCTACACCCCCCATACTCCCTAGTGCTGTGGGATACACGCCACAGCACCAAAGTCTGGAAGAAGAGCTACACTGAAAACCTCACCTCGTTCCACTTCGATCCATTCCACAGCACGAAAATGGCCTGTAAGTCTCACCCTATAACTCACCCTACCCCTTCACCCTATACTAACACCCTGTCACCCTTACAGTCCTGTGCTCCGGCTGCGTGCTGTTCGTAGATGACTTCAACCTCGTCAAATGCCCCTCCTCGAACGGCAGAAAATTTTACGTCTCAGCTCCTCGGACCAGCCCAGGGAGGGGTGGAGGGGGGCAGGCGGGCACATCCTCCCCCCAAGGCACCTCCTCATCCGTGCCGTCAGGGGTAATGCCGTCACCCTCAGATGAACGGACAAGCTCAAGGATTAGGAGAAAGATGAGAGAGCTGGTTGTAGGGGAGATGAAGCCTAGGTAAGAGGGATGGGTGAGGGGGTTGGTGGGATATATAACCTAACACCCACACTCTTCCTCACCCATATCACCCATTCCAGCAGCCGGGCGGGTGAGGACGGGGGACAGCTGAGTGAGTGTGTGCAGCTGGTATACCATCACACCGTCCGGAATCAGCTGCTCCTCCTGTACGCTCGGGAAATACTGATTCTTGACCTGACAATTAATCAAACTGTCGGAATTGTAGGAGTTGACCGGGCTGTGTCACCCTTCTGTCAGGTGGGTTTTAGGGTGTTTTAGGGTGTGTTTGGGGATGTTTTAGGGTGTGTGAGGGTGTGGAAGAGGGTATAGGGTGTGTATGTGTGTTATAGGGTGTTTTAGGTGTGTTTTGGGGTGTGGTGTGTGTGTTTTAGGTGTGATTGAGTGTGTTAGGGTGTTTTTGGGTGTGTGTGTGTGTGTGTGTGTATGTATGTATGTGTGTGTGTGTGTTAGTGGGTGTGTGTGTGTGTGTGTGTGTGTGTATGTATGTGTGTGTGTGTGTGTTAGTGGGTGTGTGTGTGTGAGAAAAAAAAAAAAAAAAAAAAAAAAAAAAAATATATATATATATATATATATATATATATATATATATATATATATATATATATATATATATATCTAAGAAACAATAATAATAATAATTTCTCCCTTCTTCCATCCTTCCTTCCTTCCTTCCTTTCTTCCTTCCTTCCTTTCTTCCTTCCTTCCTCCCTTCCTTCCTTCCCTCCTTCCCTCCATCCTTCCATCCCTCCTTCCCTCCCATCCCTCCCTACCTCCCATTCCATCCTACCTACCTTCCTTCCATCCCTACCCTACCTCTCTCTCCCATCCTCACCTCACCTCACCTTACCTTACCTCCTCCCTCCCTCCCTCCCTCCCTCCCTCCCTCCCTCCCTCCCTCCCTCCCTCCCTCCCCTTCCCTCCCTCCCCCCCTTCCCTCCCTCCCCTTCCCTCCCTTCCCCCCTTCCCTCCCTCCCCTTCCCCTCCAGGTATTGTCATGTTGGAGGAGGGATGTGCTACTGTGTCTCCATGAATCTGGTTCTGTCTCGGCACATTTTAGAAGGCGTCTCCTCCCTCTCCTACCTACATCCCCTGACGGTTAGTTACGCACACACACGCACACGCACATAACATCTTACGCACACACACATATATATATATATATACGTACATGTGATTGTTAATGTTTTGTTTTTTTTATTTGGATTAAACTACTCTCTCTGCTACTTACATCCCCTGTTACGCACACACACACACACACGCGCACATATCCCACTATACGCACACACACATATATACGTACGTACATACACACACAGTCAACAATTACAGGTATTGATATTTTTTTAACTTAATTATTATTATTATTGTATTTTTTTTTTTTTATTTGCACATCCCACCATACGCACACACACACACACACACACACGCACACACACACACACACACACACACACACACACGTTGGTCTAGTGGTTAGGACGCTTGCCTCACAAGCGAGAGGTCGCGGGCTGGATCCCTGCGCCGGGTAGGAGACATATGGACCAAGTCTCTCATAAGTGTGTGTGGTCCCTGTTCACCAAACAGTAATGAGGTACCTGATCTCAGACGGGGTTTGTGACCCGCTTACAGCGGGGAGAAAACAAATCTCACATAAATAAAAATATATGGCAGTGACCCTTATCACTGTTCGGGCCGCTGTTAAACAGCGGTTGCCGGCGCCTTACAGCAGCCAAATGGGTAGCCTGTCACCCTGAGTAGCATAGAAAATGGGGGGGGGAAATTCATGGGATACTTGTGTAAAATTTGTCTGTGTAAATTTGTCTAGATTTTCAGCCTAACCGGCTGCAACTATAAAGTAAAATTAAAATTAAACCGTTTATTATTATTATTATTATTACACACACACACACACACACACACACACACACACACACACACACACACACACATATCAATATAATTCAAATAACTCATTTTTACCGAATAATTAAAGAAACATCAATTATCATCATTATTATTACAACTTAAACCAAAATAATTTCTCTCTCCCTCTTTCCCTCCCCCCCCGCCCACACCAGGTGACGGAGAGAGTGTAGGGGGCGTGGGTGTGGGCGGCAGTATAGGGGGGGGCGTGGGCGTGGGCGGTACCCCCCTAGACACCCACCAGCAGCAATACTTTGAGGTTATGTATGATCGGAAATGCCACTCGGATCCGCTGAGATTAAATAGGTTTAGTCGGCCTATCGGACTCACCCTAGATCCTGCTACTGAACGCCAGATGGGTGAGTATAGGGTGATGGGAATAGGATGATAGGATAGGGTGACTGTTAGGGTGATAGGGTGAGATTTTTTTTTTTTTTTTTTTTTGAGAGAAAGGAATGTTTAACGTGTGATTTTAATGGTTTTTTTTTTCACTTCTAAGGGTGATGAAATAGGGTGATAGAATAGGGTGACTGTTAGGGTGATATATATGTTTTTTATTTTATTTATTTTTTTATTTATTTTTTTTTTTTTTTTGAGAAAGAAATTTTTGACGTGATTTTAATGTTTTTTTTTTAACTTCTAAGGGTGATGAAATAGGGTGATAGGGTGATGCACATGGATTTTTATGTCTGTTAATAGATTGAAATTGTTGTTAGGGGGATAAAATAGGGTGAATTTTTTTTTTATATATATAGATATAAATTATTGTTATATATATGATTTTAATGTTATTTTACACCTCGTCCTTCTCTAGGGTGATGAAATAGGGTGACAGGGTGATGAAATAGGGTGACAGGGTGATAAAAATAGGGTGACGGTGATAAAATAGGGTGACAGGGTGATAAAATAGGGTGAAATATATTCTTTTTATATATATAGATTGAAATTATTGTTTTATATATAATTATAATCCTATTTTTCGCACCTCTTCCCTACCCCTACGCACACACCCTATACGCACACACCCTATACACACACACCCTACATACACACCCTACATACACACACCCCTATACACACACACCCTATACACACACACACATACACACATCCCCACACACACACACACCCATACACACACACACCCATATACACACACCCTATACGCACACACCCTATACGCACATACACCTATATACACCCCCCCCATACACACACACCCATACACCCCCCCCCCCATACATACACACCCCCACCCCCCCATCAGCCTTGGTTCTGGGGGACGGCCGGGTGGTATTCAAACAGCTTCAAATCTCCCCCACACCCGGACGTCAGGTAGTCAGCACACCCCTGTACACCCCCGGACACCCGCACATCCCCCCCCCCCCCCAACACCCCCAGACAGGATTAACTATCTCTGATGATCATTTCGGGGGAGCAAGTTTCACCCTAAATGGAGGAAATGTGACTCACCCGCTTCCTCACCCGGCCACTCCCCCAAAGATGACTCTGGGTGATCTTGTAAAGCCGGCGTGGGCTTTGGGGGAGAATGTGAAGGTTAGTTTTTAGAGGTAGAGAGAGAGGTAGGTTAGATTTTTTTTAGAGCTAGCTTTAATTTTTAATTTTTTTACATTTTTTGATTTTTTTTGAATTTTTGATTTTTTTGAATTTTTTGATTTTTTTTGAATTTTTAATTTTTTTGAATTTTTTATTTTTTTGAATTTTTGATTTTTTTGAATTTTAGATTTGTTTTGAATTTATGATTTTTTTTTTATTTATGATTTTTGAATTTTTGACTGATTTTTTTTTTTTTTTTTCACCCGTTTTTGGAAATATTGTTCACCCATTTTGTAGTCATTCACCCATCTTGTCACCCATTCAAAACAGCCTCACCCATTAATTTCACCCATCAAACCTAACCAATTTATTCTCATTCACCCACAAGCTCACCCGTTAAAATAAAAACATTAATTTCACCCAAAAATCACTCATCAATTTATTTCCATTCACCCACAAGCGTCATCCATAAAAACCCCCATTAATTTCACCCAAAAATCACCTAACCTCACCTCACCTAACCTCACACCCGCAGGAATCAGCTAACCACAAAGTAAGCCTTCGGATGATAATGGTAGGACTGATGCCATCCGTCTCCCCTCCCCCCCTTGTCATCCGGATGTGCCCGTCCCTCACCACCCGCAACATCCACCACTACGTCCCCCGCCTGGGTGCCGGCACTCAGACGGGTGCCGTGCAGGTGTTACAGGTGCTACAGGAATGCTGGAGAGAGAATTTGCTCTACATACCTATCCTGTCAGGTGAGGAGGAGGAGGAGGTGTGTGTGTGTGTGTGTGTGTGTGTGGGAGGAGGAGGAGGGAGGAGGTGTGAGGAAGGAGGAAGAGAAGGGAGTGTGTGTGTGTGTGTGTGGAAGAGGAGGAGAAGGAGGAGGATAGATTAAATAGTAGTAATAATAGTTGTAGGAGGAGGAGGAGGCGGAGGAGGAGGAAGAGGATGATGATGATGAGGAGGAGGAGGAGGAGGAAGGAGGAATAAAAGTATATATATATATGTGTGTATATTTGAAATTTTGAAATATATATAATCTCTCATACTCTCTCTCTCTCTTTCTCTCTCTCTCATCCACCCGTCATCCGCAGGGGGGGTGGAGTGGGCCAGCCTGTCATCCATCTTAACATTCGGACATCAGCCGCTAACCAACGGACAGGGATTGGTGCGTAATGAACTAATATTTACCGACATTCTGACTGGCCGATCCACTCCTCTGAGAACCAACAAGGGAGACGAATCTAGCATTGATATGGTGCGCGTGTCCTACCTCAAGTAAGTATAGGGTGTGTGTGTGTGTGTGTGTGTGTACAAAGGTGACAAGCACACACCCTAAAACACCCTAAACACACCCTAACTAACTTTTTACAGACCTCATCAACACCTAAAAACACATCTTTCCACCCTAAAACACACCTAAACACACCCTCCCACACCCTAAAACACACCCTTCACACCCTAAAACACACCATTTCCCCACCCTCCCACACCCTTCCACACTCTTTACACACCCTAAAAAACATTAAAACACACCCTAAAACACCCTTCCCACCCCAAACACACCTTCCCCCACTTTTCCCCACCCTAAACACACCCTCGTGCACCCTTCCCACACCCAAACACACACTATAAAACCCTCCCACACCTTTCCCCACCCTAAACACACCTTCCACACCCTAAAAACCACACCAAAACACACCCTAAAACACCTTTCCACACCCAAACTCAAACCACCACCACCTTCCCACCTTCCAGACAATACTTCCTGGTGGTGTTAAGAGATGACCCTTTGGAGTTGTGGGACGCCCGCCGCACCATGCCCCGGCGTTTCCCTAGGGTGTCTGCGCTAGAATGGTCCCCCACGAGTCATGTGAAGGCACGGCTCTCCCTTGAGTGTGTGGGGGCAGGTGTGGCGGCTGGTAGTAAGGGAGATGTGATGACTGATTCTACACTGTCGCTTGTAGATGTGGGTAAGTGTGTGTGTGTGTGTGAGAGAGAGGGTGTGTGTGAGAGAGAGAGAGAGAGAGAGAGAGAGAGAGAGAGAGAGAGAGAGAGAGAGAGAGAGAGAGAGAGAGAGAGAGAGAGAGAGAGAGAGAGAGAGAGAGAGAGAGAGAGAGAGAGAGAGAGAGAGAGAGAGAGAGAGAGAGAGAGAGAGAGAGAGAGAGAGAGAGAGAGAGAGAGAGAGAGAGAGAGAGAGAGAGAGGAGAGAGAGAGAGAGAGAGAGAGAGAGAGAGAGAGAGAGAGAGAGAGAGAGAGAGAGAGAGAGAGAGAGAGAGAGAGAGAGAGAGAGAGAGAGATGATAATAATAATAGTAATGATAATAATAATAGTATTTTTTTTTACTGTTTTACTAATATTATTTTTCTCTCTTCCTTCCTTGTTTCCTCTTATCCTTCCTCTTCCTCTTCCTCTTCCTCTTCCTCTTCCTCTCTTCCTTCCTCTCTCTCTCTCTCCATACTAAAACTAACCTAACTTACCTTACCTTACCTTACCTTGCCTTACGTTACCTTACCTCTCTTCTTCCTCCTCCTCCTCCTCTTCCTCCACAGGCACCACCACCACCACCACTACCTCCACCACCTCCACCACCTCCACCACCTCCACCATCAGCGCCACCACCACCAGCATTGCCAAAGAAACATTTGTATTTACAGACTCAGAAGGACAATTATATAACTTTTCTATGGAAGGAAATGTTATAAAAGATGACAGTAAAGTCCCCCCTGATGTACGTATACGTGTGTGTGTGTACGTGTGTATATGTGTACGTGTTAAAGTGTGTGTACGTTGTCTCTATCTCTCTCTAGTTTTAATCATTTCTCTTTCTGTGTGTGTGTGAGAAACACATTTGGTGAAATATCATTACTATTACCATTACTACACCCTATCACCCTATTCTCACCCTAACACACCCTTCCCTCCTCCCCCCACAGTCCCAGATGAGCAGCATAACCTCTATTGCCTGGAAGAGTCATGAAATAGTGTTTAAGTGATACTGACGGCACCTTACGTCTGGGACCTGAAAACACGCATCTCTCGGCACATTTCAACACACAGAGGCTGGGTGAGGAAGGTCAGGTTTGCCCCCGGACGTGACAACATGAAGCTGCTGGTGCTGTTTGCTGATGGGTGGATGTGTGGGACGTGCGGGATGTGAGTATAGGGGGTGTGTTTTGAACCTAACTTAATTTAATCTAACTTTATTGGGAGTGTTTTTTGAACCTAACCTAATCTAACTTGACTCTATTATTAGGGATGTTTTCTTTTACCTAACCTAATCTAATCTAACTCTACTATTACGGGTGTTTTTGGGAGGTAAATAATTCTCTCCACACACACACACACACACACACACACACACACACACACACACACACACACACACACACTGGTATACATGATTCTCTAAACTTATTCTTAAACCATTAAACTTATTATTATTCTTATATTATTAAACATATTCTTATATTATTATTCTTATACTATTGGGGATGTTTTTTGGAGGTAAACAATTCTCTCCACACACACACACACACACACACACACACACACACACACACACACACACACACACACACACACACACACACACACACACACTGGTATACATAATTCTCTAAACCTATTCTTACGTTAGTTAGCCTTGTACTTATAAATCCTTCATACAGGTAAACATATCCTTATCTTAATTAACCTTGTATCTATCTATCCTTCATATAGATAAACATACCCTTACCCTTACCCCTTATCCTTATCCTTATCCTTATCCTTATCCTTATCTCTCTTCTAGGTAGTGTTAGTGAGTCAGATTAAGACACCCAAGGACATGGTTAAGGTGATTGATGCGGGCTGGGGTGCCTCTGACCGTCCTGTCCTCGCCACGGTAGACGGCTGTATTAGGGTGATGGATATGGGGATGCCCACCTCTAACTCACCCTTACACACCTACTGCACTAAGGGTGAGAGGGTAAGAGAGAGAGAGAGGGAGGGATGTGTGTGTGTGTGTGTGTGTGTGTGTGTGTGTGTGTGTGTGTGAAGGATTTATATATATATAGAGAGAGAGAGATTGTGTGATTTTAATGTTTATTTTTTAATTTTTTTCCCATTCTAGTTAAAAAAAAAAGAGAGAGAGAGAGAGATAGAGTGTGTGTAAGAAAGAGATAGAGAGAGAGTGTGTGTAAGATAGAGAGAGAGAGAGAGAGAGGGAGTGTATGTGTGAAAAAAAGAAAGAGAGAGAGAGATAGAGTGAATATTCTCAAAATAAATTAAGAAAAAATCCATCATTACAAGTGAAATTTTAATATATTTCTCTACCTAAATCACCCTTTTATCACATCTCACCCTAACACACCCTTCACCCTGACAGAGCCTATAGTGTCACCCTATCTTCTCGGCAGTGAGGCATCTCTCAATCTCCGTACCCTACTCACCCACCAACCCTGGAGGCCGACCTACACCCTGACACTTACCACAGACGACGGCTTCTCCCCAGAGGAAGTGCAAAGTAAGTATCACCCTATTTTATCACCCTGTCACCCTAAAGATTATTGAGACGACGGCTTCTCCCCAGAGGAAGTGCAAAGTAAGTATCACCTAATCACCCTATTTTATCACCCTAATTACCCTATTTTATCACCATATCACCCTAAAAATGATTGAGATATAGTTTTTGCACATTCCATCTATATTTATTTTTATATAAATGTGTTTGTTGTGATCTATTTGAACACCCTATCACCCTAATAGGTATTGAAATATAATCATCACACATCCCACCTATAAATACAAACACATATAGCCTATTTCTACACCCTATCTATCACCCTAACCTACCCTAACACCCTATTACACCCTAACCTAACACCCTATTACACCCTAACCTAACACTCCCCCCTAACCTAACACTCTAACACCCATTACACCCTAACCTAACATCCTATTACACCCTAACCTAACACTCTAACACCCATTACACCCTAACCTAACATCCTAACACCCCATTACACCCTAACCTAACACCCTAATACCCCATTACACCCTAACATAACACCCTATTACACCCTAACCTAACATCCTATTACACCCTAACCTAACACGTCATTACACCCTAACCTAACACCCATTACACCCTAACCTAACACTCTAACACCCATTACACCCTAACTTAACATCCTAACACCCCATTACACCCTAACCTAACACCCATTACACCCTAACCTAACACCCTATTACACCCTAACCTAACACGTCATTACACCCTAACCTAACACCCATTACACCCTAACCTAACACTCTAACACCCATTACACCCTAACCTAACACTCTAACACCCCATTACACCCTAACCTAACATCCTAACACCCCATTACACCCTAACCTAACACCCTAACACCCATTACACCCTAACCTAACACCCTATTACACCCTAACCTAACACGTCATTATACCCTAACCTAACACCCATTACACCCTAAGCTAACACCCCATTACACCCTAACACCCTATATCACCCTACAGGCATTGAGATCTGGTTGTTGCGCATCCCCCAAGAGGTGCGTGAATACTTAGAAGGGTGCGACTCCACTGGCCATCGCGTCCTAGTCACGGCTCAGCTCTTTGGGGATCAGGGGGAACTAGATTTTTGGACGGTCGCATCCCACTACCTGACGCATCCCCCTCTCCCTATTGCCAAGGTAGTGGTGGTGGTGGTGTAGTAGTAGTAGTAGTAGTAGTAGTAGTAGTAGTAGTGGTAGTAGTACTAGTAGTAGTAGTAGTAGTAGAAATAGTGGTAGTAGTGTATTAATAGTAATAGTAGTAGTAATAGTAGTAGTAGTGATAGTAATAGTAGTATTAGTAGTAGTAGAAGTACTAGTAGTATTAGTAGTAGAAGTAGTGGTAGTAGTAGAAATAGTGGTAGTAATGTATTAATAGTAATAGTAGTAGTAGTGATAGTAATAGTCGTATTAGTAGTAGAAGTACTAGTAGTATTAGTAGTAGAAGTAGTGGTAGTAGTAGTAGTAGTATTTAAAGAAGGATGTGTTAGACTTTATTTATAACGTTTATAGATGTTCTGAAACGTTTAAGATATCTATAAAAACAAGTTACATATTATTATTATTATTATTATTATTTTTATTATTATTATTATTATTATTATTATTATTGTCTTGATAGCGTTCAAAATTTTATAAATACTTGAAAATACTTATAAATTTCTGAACAATTACATTTACAAGGTTTTGGAGAGAGAATGAGTGTGTGTGTGTATGTGTATATGTATGTATGTGTGTGGATAAAGTACACACACTCTAATCACCCCTCCCCCCCCAGGATGAGAGTAGCAGCAGCAGCAGCATCGTGGGATCGGCTGAGCTGCTGACATTCGGAGAGTCAGCATCTGTCAGCGGGGAGGATGTACCTTGTAACGCCCCCACACACCCTCCCTCCTCCTACTCCTCACACCTTCCCCCTCCTCCCTCCTCTCCCACCCCCTGCACCTCCTCCAACCCCTCCCCCCCACAGCTCACCCCCTGGAGACTACCTACCATTATCTGTGTGATGCGGCTACTTATAAGGTGTGTGTACGTGTGTGTGCGTGTATGTATTGACCTAGTTGTGTACGCGTATGTGTGTATTTGATTTTGTTATGATATAAACAAAAAAATGATATATAAACACTACTATACAGTACTCCAGTTTTTAATACAATTTTAATACAATTTTTATAGATCTTTAATACAATTTAATGTAATTTAACCTAATCTAACACACTTTCAATACATATTTATACATTTCTCATACAATTTACACACCCTAACACACTTTAATATACTCTAACACACCCTTCCACACCCTAAAACACCCTTCCACACCCTAAAACACCCTAAAACACCCTTCCACACCCTAACACACCCTTCCACACCCTAAAACACCCTTCCACATCCTAAAACACCCTTCCACACCCTAAAACACCCTTTCACACCCTAAAACACACCCTAACCTAACCTCCACCCCACAGCACCATGAGTTAGAACGTCTTGCCATCCACGAGAGCAAAGGTTTAGAAGGACCTCAACACGCTACCCTAGGCCGATCCTTAGCCATGGTAGGGGAGAGGGACAGGGCTGTACGTTTCCTGGACGCAGACACGACACACACACTCTTCTACACGGACTGTCTGCGCGCATGTCTACTCTCAGCCACACATCATTCACCGCAGGCTCAGTCTACTATTAAATTGGTTGCCACAAATTTGATTGCTGTGGGGAATGTATCGGAAGGTATGTGCGTGTGTGTACGTGTGTGTGTGTACCTCTGTGTATGTGTGTGGGTGTTTTGTTTGTAAATAATATGTGTGAGAGAGTTTGGAAAAGTAGAATGTGTGTTTTTTTGTTTTTTGTTTTTTTTTAGTCACACATCCCATCTTATCCATACTTGATACCAAAAATATAAACATATTTTTGGTGTCAAGTATGGATAAGATGGGATGTGTCAGTCTTAGGGTGATATATATAGGGTGTTTTTATTAATAATTATACACTAATCACCTCCCTTACACCCTCAGGAGCAAGGTGTGTGTATAAAAATAGGGTGTTAATTAGATTACAACACTAAAACAAATAATTAGGTTTCATTAGCGTGTTATATATATGTTTTTATTAATAATAATACACTAATCACCTTCCCTTACACCCTCAGGAGCAAGGTGTGTGTGTGTTGATCTCAGTCGGCAGTGTAGTGACCGCCATTGAACAGCTGGTACATCAACATTATCACCAGAGAGCCGCTATGTTCCTCTCAGCTGCTACACACCTCCACGCACTACCTACACCCCCCCAGCACACCCCAGCACCCCAGCACATCCCACCCCAGACACACATCCCCACCCCCCAGTCCTCCTTCAGTCAGCCTGGGTTCTCCCCTATCCTGTCGTCATCCTCGCAGACTCTGGCCGCGCTGACGGAAAATATTCATAGGTAAGGGTGTGTGTGTGTGTGTGGGTTAAGTAGTAGTAGTAGTAGTGGTGGTGGTGGTAGTGGTGGTAGTAGTAGTAGATTTATCCAGTCATTCTTATATAATCATGACTTCAATATATTTGCATTGTCATATCAACACACACACACACACACACACACACACACACACACACACACACACACACACACACTTACATAATCCTTTCCCTCAATATAATAAATAAATTAATAAATAAATAATTGAAATACAATGTCTATACAGTGTAATATTATAGTAATGATAAAACTGAGTCTATATTCGTGTTCGTCATCATTGAAAACCTTTATGTATTAATTTTCATGAGATTCTAAGGTGACGAAATTTTTCATGAAATTTCCAAGGCCTTAGATTTTTTTTCGCAAATTATGTTTTCTTAAATAACTCGAAAACTATGATATTTACGTAAAAGTTGTATAGAATAATTAAGAAAGAGCATAAAAAGCCCGTTATTTTCAGCCATAGCAGAATTAAATCAAATCATAAGTAATGGAAATATTTATATATTTGTATTTTTCACAAAACTTTAACAAAACTTTCATTATCTCCCAAACTAAGAAAGATATTGAAAAACGAACGACACCATCTTATAGATCTCATCAAGGCCAATAAATTTATATACATATAAACATTTTGTAGAACTAATAGTTTCTG
>JAXIVD010001490.1:2500-22500 GCA_036785275.1 Cancer borealis | reverse complement strand
TTAGTTTAGATTCGTTTATCTCGGCCTTTTTTTAATTCATAACTCAAAACAATAAATACACCACGCACACTCAGACAAATGATTAAAATAAGTAAAATATAATTAAAAACATTAATAAACACATGAATTAACACTGTAAACTAAGTTTTTATCAGGGTTGAGCCGGATTTATAATATGGCCGCTACGCCGACACAGGACTTGCCTCCTAAGGGAGGATATGCTCCTATTAACTTCACCAGGATACCTGCGAGGACCTATTTTAATGGTAAGGGAATGGGCGTGAAGGCGAGCGTGGCTGTGGACGGTGAAATGGGCGGTGGGCGTAGTTAAAGGGTGTGTATGTATGGCTCTGTCTACGTTATTCTGTGTATTTTGGTATTGTAGCTTTATATAGCATTGTTTTAGGTTATAATTTAATGGGCGTGGTCGTGGACATGATGTGGGCGTGGTTAATAATCTATTGACGAACGCACAATCCACATTACGAATCATTACGAAGTTATTCTGGACGCAGGTCGCTATTTATTTAGTGTAATTTAGAGTATGTTTCTGAAGGTGTGTGTGTTAGGTAATCATTTAATGGGCGTGGTTAGATGGTTAAATAAGGATATGTGTTTGTATATATGTGTGAGTGTGATTGTACGGATTTTTATTAATTTCTTATTCTCTCTCCATAGGCCTACAGTTGTTTGCAGGAATGGGCGCAGTTACAGCGGCCGCCTGCTACATGTATTACAGAACCTATGGCAAAATTAGGTGAGGTTACAGTAATAATAATATGATAATAGTAATAATAATAGTTGTAAGTTTCCTTAACCTAATCTATCTCTCTCTCTCTGTCTCTCACATTATTATTATCATTATTATTATTTGTATCATCATTACTTCTATCGCTAATTCTTTAATATCTCTCTTTTCCTTATTATTATTATTTGTATTTATTGTTTTTATCGCTATTTCCTTAATCTTCTTCCTACTCTCTCACACCATTATTATTATTATTGATATTACTATTATTACTATCTATATCACTAATTCTTCCTCTGGCCCCATACAGGCAAGAAGACATAGAGATGAGAAGTGGCAGGCTGGCCATACAACCTTTACTGTTTGCCGAGAGAGACCGAGAATTCCTCAAGCAGATACGAAGGAACAGGGATGAAGAGGTGAGGGTGTGTGTGTGTGTGTGTGTTTTTATAAAGTATGTTAAGTGTGTTTTGGAGTGTTTTAAAGTGTGTAAAAGTATGTTGAAAGTGTGTTTTTGGGTGTTTGGTGTGTGTGTGTGTGTGTGTGTGTTTCTTACCTGGTTGGCTCCCCTCGGACAAAACTAGACCAGCTAGCATACACATACTACTCCAATAAAAGGTTGACCAGAACCACAGGTACGCCAGTTCAACAGATTATTATAAACATCTAAATATACAATAAGACAAATAGAACTGGACATTATGTGCCTTTAGTGGTGTTTATAACATAATGTATATAGTAATCCTACTGAACATGATCGTATAAAGTATTGCCCATGACATTATGTAACAGCCTTTTAAAAGAAGATAGACTGGCAGCTGCAACAGTGTGAACTTTTAACACATTTTCACCCGTCAAAACAATTTCACCCACCAAAACCCATCCTCAACACACTTTTAATGCATCCTAACACACCCTATACCCTACAGGAGAAGTTGATGGCTAACGTAGAGGGTTGGGAGGTGGGCACCTTCCACGGTGAACCCATATACAAAACTGTCCCCAAAGAAAAGTTTATGGACCCAGTGATTCAAGATTATTTCGCCCACGGACCATCCGAGAGTTATGTGGACAGCGCTCTCTTCTCTTTCTATACTTAAGGTTGGGATGATTGTGTATATGAACTTGACTAAATTGAACTTAGATTGGTCATTCTATCATTAAAATCAAACTTAAATGTCTTTTTCTACCCCTAAACTTAACTGAATTGAACTGAATTCCTCCTACAATAGTTAAAGTTTAATTATTTTGTATTTATATTCATTTTTCTATACTGAATTGGACTTAAATTGCTTTTTCTATGACTAAAGTGTGAGTCCTATGACACACTCAGATGTCAGCCATTGTGGAAGTGTCAGCCCTTTCACACCCTCCTGGCCAGTCTGACATTGTTGTCAGTGTCTGACACCCTGGAATCACAGTCCCTTATCACCCTTCCCAAGCTTGAGTCTCTAGATACTTTCAACTAAACTTTCACTTCATAACAAATTAACTTGTATTGTAATGATGCGGGAAATTAACATTCTGTGCCCACACCTACTCTTGTGGCGGTAGTGGTGGTAGTGGGAATAGTAGTGGTAGTGGTGGTGTAAATGCATATAGATTGGTTATTATTATTATTTTTCATTCAATCTATTTAGTTATTTATATTTTATTTATTTGGGGTGTATTTCTCTCTCTGTATGTGTGTATATGTTGTGAAAGAGAGAGAGAGAGAGAGAGAGAGAGAGAGAGAGAGAGAGAGAGAGAGAGAGAGAGAGAGAGAGAGAGAGAGAGAGAGAGAGAGAGAGAGAGAGAGAGAGAGAGAGAGAGAAAGTAAGGAGGAAGAAGAGGAATTATTATTATTATTGGTGGTGTTGTAATAAAGGAAATTATATAATGGTTGTTTGGTCTTTTATTCTTATATATGTTTGTATGTGTGTGTCTGTGTTTACATGTGTGTGTGTGTGTGTGTGTGTGTGTGTGTCTGTGTTTGCATGTGTGTGTGTGTGTGTGTGTGTACCACTTCAATAACTTCTTCCAAACTGTTTCATGAGTCTATACTTCTGTATGGAAAGCTATATTTCCTTATGTTATTCAAGCACGTTCCCTTTTTTCATTTCTTCTTGTGGCCTCTTGTATAAGCAGCTTCTTCCTTTGATAGTATATTCATATCTGTTTGATCCATTCCATTTAAGTTTGTATACTGGTATCAGGTCACCTTTTATTATTATTATTATTATTATTATTATTATTATTATTATCATTATCATCAGGTCATCTCTTTCCCTTCTCTCCTCAAGTGTTGATGTATTCATTTCTTCCAGCCTCTCCTCGCACGTCTGCCCTTCTAACTCGGAAACCATCTTCATTCATTGCTATCCATTATATTCTTTCAAGTTCTTTATATGTTTTTTTCTTATGTGTAGACCAGACAATCACAGCATGTTTCATTTTTGGTCTAATCATTGTAGTGATAATCTTCTTCATTATTTTTTTAATCCATAGGGGGGGGGGGGTTGTTTGTGTTTGTTTAAGTGTGTGTGTGTGTGTGTGTTTGTTTAAGTGTGTGTGTGTGTGTGTGTTTGTTTAAGTGTGTGTGTGTGTGTGTGTTTGTTTAAGTGTGTGTGTGTGTGTGTGTTTGTTTAAGTGTGTGTGTGTGTGTGTGTTTGTTTAAGTGTGTGTGTGTGTGTGTGTATAATCTTGTAAATTTTTTCTTTCTCTTCTTTTCGTTATTATTATTTATTTATTATTGTAGTTATTTTCTTCATTCTCTCTCTCTCTCTCTCTCTCTCTCTCTCTCTCTCTCTCTCTCTCTCTCTCTCTCTCTCTCTCTCTCTCTCTCTCTCTCTCTCTCTCTCTCTCTCTCTCAGGGTGTCCAGTGCATCCTGTCAGACTCCACAGGTAACAACAGGTGTACTCACTTCAAGCCAAGGTGAGTGTATATTATTATTATTATTTATTTTTCCTTATTTAAATTTTTTTTTTTTTTTTTTTTTTTTTTTTTTTTTTTTTTTTTTTTTTTTTTTTTTTATACACTTAATTTCCTTCCTTGTTCATAATTTTGTTTATATATAAGTTTAGAAAATATTAGTTTTGATTAGGTATACTATATTGTCATATTGTTATTATTATTATTTAGGTGTTATTTTCCTTCTCTCTATATAAGGGGACCGGGTGGCTGTGTGGTGCAGTGCTCGGCTTGTGACCTAAAGGTTGTGAGTTTGATCCCGGCTCACAGCAGCTTTTTAGTGAGAGGGGAAGCACTACCTTCTAAACCCTGGCAGAACTATATGGCTTATAGATGCCTTTTAATCCTTCTTTTAATACGTATAAAGTCAATAATAGTAATAATAATATGTAGTTTATGTATTTATTTTGTTTGTCTCCAGTGAATATATTGTTTATATCTTTATCATTATTATTATTGTCATTATTATTATTATTATTATTTATCTTACAGGCTGAGTTGACGTCTTAGTAGAAGTTTTACGGACACAAGTTGACCAGACCTTCACGGTGCCTCCGGGAGAGAGAGAAAAAACTTGCATTGTGTAAGAAGATATATTTCCTTCTAAAAGCTCTTGTTTAATAATAATACTTTATTGTTTATGTAAATTACATAAAAATTAGCTTTGTGTGTCTCCTGTAAAAGGAAGGTTGCCATCTTGAAGACTTGTTAGGCTACCACTTCTATCTGGCAATCTGTATGTATATATGTATGAAATCACTACTACTACTACTACTATTACTATTACTACTACTACTACTACTAAGTATGTGTATAATAGTGAGTTTAATAATGTTTCTTTTACTACTGTACTCTTCCTCTTCCTCCAATGTTCAAATAATTACTATGTATCAACACCTATTGCCTTACCTTACCTTATCTATTATCTTCTTCCTCCTCTTGAGTGAGTGAGTGAGGTGAGTACAAGGAGGGATGTTAGGGAAGATGTGACAGTTTTGAAAGTAAGGAAAATGTTTATATAGTAAATAGTAAGTTTATACAATACAACAAAATATATTAGTATTTATATTAACTTTTCTCACTGTACATAGACCTTTGCAAGACTTAATTAAAAATGTGTTAGGTCCTTATTAGTGAGACTCTACCACCATCACCACACTCTACCACCATTACCACGCTCTACCACCATTACCACACTCTACCACCATTACCACACTCTACCACCATTACCACGCTCTACCACCATTACCACGCTCTCCCATCACCACAGATCTGGAACATTTTCTTGGGAGGTCGTTACATCCTGCTGCTGATGAGTTTGTTCTCCATCTACAACGATATCTTCTCTAAGTCGTTCAACATCTTGGGGTCGTCTCGGCAGAACAGAACAGAACACGTAGGATTGGGGTGAAGTGACGCCCGACCCCAAAGGATTCTGACCAGTACATAGGATCACTGTATCCTGTAGGATGTGACCCGATTTAGCAGGTGTGTGTTTGTGTTGTAATGTGTTTGTATGTGTAAGGCTTATATATATACACACTCCATGGAGGTATGTGTTGAATTCAATGGATGTTTCTCATTTCTAGATCTTGAAATTGTCATTATTATGTATTTATTTATGTAGAGGTCAGTTTTCTTGACCTGTTTCCTCCTCCTTCAAGCTATCATGATTAGTCTTCTTCCTCTTCCTCCTCCTCCTCCTCCTCCTCCTCCTTCCTCTAATGGACTCCCTTCTTTCCTCCTCTTGCCACAGATCGCGGTAAATAAGATTTGTAAATGTAGCTTTTATTTATTTTTTATTTATTGTTTTTTTGTCTTTATTCCTCTTCCATTTTCATCATGTTTGATGTTCTTATGCCTGTGTTTTCTTCTCAAGTTTTGTTTTGTTTTGTTTTGTTGTGTTTGTATTATAGTTTTCAAAGTTTGGATATAAACAAAACTATCTTGGTGAAATATTAAGCTTTATTCTCTATTAAAATTCAACAAAGAACAAGACAATGAAGTCATGAAATAACATAGAAATTGGCACCATTTTCATGCTTAGCTTCAGGAAGAAAAACTTGATGGAAGAACACAAGGCTAAGTTAATTATACTCATCTAAAACAATACAAAACTCTCTCTCTCTCTAATATATGTTCACTTTCCACAGATCGTTCCGTTGGTTTTGGAACATTGTGTGGTGTTGTTAGTGGCTGTTCTGCTCATCCCTTAACCCTTCATCACCGACCATCAACACTGCATGCAGCAGACACCAATGCCAGCAGCAGCACCACCACCACCACCAGCAGCAGCACCACCAGCAACAGGTGAGATAACACTCGAGTTAACTTGCTACTAGTCTTTCATTCATCAGTTTTCTCTTTCTACTCCTTTCCTCTCCCACCTGTCTCTCTTCCTTTCTGACATTAGCTGTGTACTGAAAGGGAGGTGTGTGTGTGTACGTGTGTCCATATACTAAAATGCAATGTTGTTGTGGTGGAGGTATAATAATAATAATTAATAATAATGTATGGTTTTATTATGAAGAAAGTTGTATAATATAGATACACAGGTAGATGTCATCACTACATATTCTTTACCAACAGGATGTCACCCAGAGGAGACAAGATGGTGTCTACAGGATATTAACAAACCAGTCAAGACGAACCGTAGGATCCAGGAGAACCATAGGATGAACCGTAGGATCCAGGACTGTGGTGTCTTGATTGTGGTGTGGACATCCTGTGGGTGACATCCTGTGGGTCTGTGTATTATATATATATATATATATATATATATATATATATATATATATATATATATATATATATATATATATATATATATATATATATATATATATATATATATATTACACAGACCCACAGGATGTACCCCACAGGATGTTAACACCACAATCAAGACACCACAGTCCTCCACCTTGTATATATGTGTAGACCTAAGACACAGACCAGCTTCTCTGTCTTTGGTGTTGGTGGTAAAGCCTTGAGGTCAGCCCGGCACAGAGTGGCTGGCGTGATGGAGATCCTTTGCTGCTGTTCAGGAAGAGTCCAGACATTACAATCCCTGTAGTTGTGCGGTCCTTTTTGGTCAACCTGAAATTATTGTGAAATGTTAGTTGTGTAAACATCAATCATTTTATAAAGAGCATATTAAATAACAGAATTTATGTACATATCAATTTGTAGTTTTTATGTGTATCCTTCTGAGCAAGTCTTCCCAACACAACTGTAACACCAACACACACACACACACACACAGACACTGGCTTAGTATGTGGGTGGAACGAGGGACGTGGAGTGGATATCGCCTGTGGATGGAAGGGAGCTGATAGTGTGTGTGGATCAGTGGAAGGAAGGATTAGTAATATGTGGATTATACCTCTAAATAACCCTTCAACTTGTGTGCTCTTCCCTCCATCAACTATTACTACTACACTTCCCTCTACTAGTGTGTTTGGATAAGGGAAGGTGTGTTTTGGGGAAAGAAAAAGTGTTTGTGTGTGTTTGGATAAGGGAAGGTGTGTTTGTGTGTGTTTGGATAAGGGAAGGTGTGTTTTGGGGAAAGAAAAAGTGTGTTTGTGGATAGAAAAGGATGTGTTTGTGAGTGTTTGGATAAGGGAAGGTGTGTTTGTGTGTATTTGGATAAGGGAAGGTGTGTTTTGGGGAAAGAAAAAGTGTGTTTGTGGATAGAATATCAATAATTAGGCGTGTCACCTCACATCGTCATCTGATACGCCTGCAACGTTCAACACAAAGCCATTACATTACACTCAAACACAGTGGCGGCTCCTGTATAGGCACCTAACCTAACTGCAGCATCCCCTATTTTCCACTTAATATTATTGATAACATTCAATATAATGAGTCCTTTTTCCTTTAATTCTTTCTTTATACATGTACATTATATAATCCTTAACCGTAATTCTACTAGTGTGACCATATGGTCACACCATCTGTAAATTTAAAAAAATCAAATAAATTGCTAAAGTAACGTGACAGATGTCCAATGATGATGCAATAGCTAGCCCTCGTGATGGCTGATGCAATGCTAACACCTAATTAGTCAGTAATCAACTCTCGTCGCGTCAACACTGTGTCCTTATTTTTTGCAAGTTTTGAAATGGCAGCTCAAAAACGGTAAGCCTTAACTCTGGTTTAGTTATATTTTTTATTGGTTTTGAGACTTGCATATCATAGATACACTCAGTGACTATAATTATTGTGGTACATATGCTATGAAAATAATTTGCAATTTTTTATATATAGTATTTTTCACGTGTTACCATATGGTCACACTAGTAACAAATGGATACATTTTACCCTTCTTCAGAAACTTGACGGTGAACGAAATTTTGGATCTTTTAGATGAGAGTGACGATGAAGATATATATATATTGAGCCTCCTTACACTCATGAACTAACAGATGAAGATTCAGCAGATAGTGAAGATGAAAATACTCACGTACCATCAGCACTTAGTGGTAGACAGTTACTTGCATCGGCTGAAATTCAGCAAAGGAATGATGAGGATATATCTGACAACGAGGATGTGCCGTCGGCTCGAAAACAAAAGATAGTACACAAATTTGATTGGAAAAAATCAATAACAGTTGAATTAGGTTGCTCAATATTTCCTGAGGCAAATTTGACTAAATATAAAGATTTTTCACCTAGAGATTTTTTCGAACTTTTTTTCGATGATGAAGTATTTGACCACATTGTCAATCAAAGTAATTTGTACGCTCTCCAAAAGAATCTACGAGACATTGCTGTTACTAAAGATGAGTTGAAAGTTTTTTATGCTATTATGATAATATCTGGATACGCTTATTCTTCCAGTAAAGCTGACTATTGGAGTAATGGAGAAGACTTGAGGAATCATGCAATTTATAACTCTGTGCGTCGCAACAGATTTGACCAAATAATGAGAGCTATTCATTTTCAAGATAATTTGAATCTCGATTACCAAGATAAATATTCCAAAATTCGACCTCTCATCACATTTATGCAACGTCGCTTCATGGAACATTATATACCATCTGAAAATATTTCCCACGATGAAGCTATGGTAGAGTATTTCGGGAAGCATGGGTGCAAACAATCCATCAGAAATAAACCAATTCGATTTGACTACAAAATATGGTCTCAACATTCCCCGTCAGGATATCTGATAAATTTTGAACCATATCAAGGTAAGAGTAGCAACTATGAAGCTACACTTGAAATAAATAAGTTTGGACATTGTGCTGCAACTATGCTTCGGCTTTTGAGTCAGTATAATGATGAAAAAAAAACATTTGCCATACACGATGTATTGTGATAACTTCTTCACTACGTTACCATTGTTACTCGAGATGAATTCCTTAGGGTATAATTGTGTAGGAACAATCAAAGCTAATCGTGTTCCAAAAGATTGCAAGTTATCGGATGCCAAACAAATGGCAAAGAAGCCTCGTGGTTCCTATGAAAATGTTATGGGTTCCACACATGAGGGAAACAATGTTTTCCTGACACGTTGGAAGGATAATGCTGTGGTAACAGTGGCATCAACTACTCCACCATCACAAAACTCTAATACTGTCAAACGGTGGTACAAGGAAAAAAGAGCCAAAATAGATGTTACAATACCTGGTTCTATTTATGTTTATAATAAATTCATGGGAGGAACAGATCAGATGGACAAAAATGTGAATAAGTATAGAATAGGTATTCATGGCAAGAAATGGTGGTGGATTGTAGATGTTGCTGTACATAATGCTTGGAATTTATCTACCCAATGTGGGAATGATATTAGTCAAAAACAATTTCGTCGAGACATTGCCATGTACTATATAACACAATTTGGTGTGCCCCCAAAGCATCCTGGCCAAAAACCACGCAGCTCTTCTTCCCAACTGGACCTACAATTTGATAATACATCTCATTTTGTGAAAAACACCAATAACAATAAAAGAAGACGATGTGTCATGGCTGGCTGTACTAGCGTTGGACGTACAGAATGTGCTAAATGTGATGTAGGATTATGTGTATCTTGTTTTATTCCTTATCACACCAAATGAATATCTTTATAATATAAAGTAAAGGAAACACTTTTATTGATTAATATGGATGCACTTTATGTATATTTTAATTTTATGAAATATTTACTTACATAGTTTACATGGAATGTTTATTCTATCAAATAAAAGATTTTCACAGATTTTGTATTCGTTTCCTCATAGTGTGACCATATGGTCACATACCATAACTCCCAAATTATTGAATGAAATTTATTCATACTTTTCAAAATAACATCTAGTAATATAACTAACAAGTCCTACAAATATTTTTGAAATTGGAGAAAAAAAAATGTCCAAAAAGAATCTGGGAGAATTACGGTTAAGCTTAATGTCAGTAGCCATCCCGTAGTTTATGAAAATAATACAAACATTTTTATATAGAACTGTGTGCTTCACAGTTCCAGCGACGCCGTGTTTGGCTGTCATGCGCACATATCTGAGATGGGACCGAGCCACTAGGGGAGAGAGAGCACTGTAGCTCACGCAGTGCCGACCCTGCTGAGCTGGCGGGAGATAGTGTTGCTTTTTGACTCCGCGTATTGTGTTTAAAAACCGTGCACCATATTCTTGAATGTGATAAATTGTAGGATTAGATTATTATCCTGCTTTCAGCTATTCTATTTAATTCACATTTTGTGCGCATGCACACATGTCCAAGATAGGAAGCTGCACGCAAGGGAAAGAGCACTGTCACTCACGCGGTGCTGACCTTTTCACACAATATTAAAACAGTGGCTAAAACTTTTCTGAAGCAGCACCCCCACTAATTCTAGCTACAAGCAGCAGCCCCACTAATTCTAGCTACAAGCAGCAGCCCCACTAATTCTAGCTACAAGCAGCAGCCCCACTAATTCTAGCTACAAGCAGCAGCCCCACTAATTCTAGCTACAAGCAGCAGCCCCACTAATTCTAGCTACAAGCAGCAGCCCCACTAATTCTAGCTACAAACCGCCACTGCTCAAACATTACCAAACATTATGAAACAAAACTGAGAAGAGGCAACCGTCAGTCTTACACCACCACCCGCCTTGGCAACCACTCATCTATATATTCATTATTAAACCCTGTTGATCCAATGTACTAAACTCGTATCTGGAACACCTGGATACTGACAAATTATATATTAAATTGCTTAGAGATACGTTGTCATCCCTATTTCATATGGCCTGTGTCTTATTATTTACCTGGTAAAGCATGTTTCAAGTTATGTTAGGTTGATTAGGTTATGTTAGGTACGTCTTAGTTTGGTTAGGCTCGGTTATATAAGCTTTTTAGTCAAAACTCAGGCACATGCCGTATCTATAAGCCAGCACTATGAGGATACAACATTCGTGTTACATGTGTGTAATAATAATAATAACAATAATAATAATAATAATAATTTGTAACTTACCTTGGCTCCAAGTTAGACATGATTCTCTCCGTCTCTCTTCAGTTAGTTATTCTGATTCCTCTTGTATGTAGTCTGATTCCTCTTGAATCTAGAATTATAATAAATACATCAATAACAATAATAATAATAACAATAACAATATATGATTGATTGACACTATCACTATCACAACTTCATCCTGGAGTCCCTGGGGGCAGAACAAGGAAGTTGATGCCGTATATCTCGACTTTGTGAAGGCATATGATAAGGTTGACCATGGCAGGGAGCAACACTCTTCACCTGTCTCCCTACACTCATTAGGTGAAAGGTGTCTAACTGAAGGTGTTTAAGAGGAAGCTGGACAAGTACCTGCCTGACCACACTGCTACATTGCTTTCCGTCCTGCAACCTCCACCTCAATAATATATCAAGTGGAGTACAGCACCGCCCTGGCCTTGCCTCAACTAACTTCCAGGGAGCAACACTCTCACCTCTTGAGGCAGAAGTGCTTCAAAATAACCAGGTGTGGTGTCCGCACCTGGTCAAGGACGTGGAGGCAATTGAAAATGTTCAACGTCGGGCAACGAAACTGGTGCCAGAACTGAAGGAACTCCCTTATGAAGAGAGGCTCAAGAAAATGAATCTGCCCACACTGGCCTACAGAAGATCAAGAGGCGACCAGATTGAGGCGTACAAGATCATTACTCATAAGTATGACCCAGACTGCACGGGTGGAATCTTCAAGATGAGGGAAGACACCACGACCAGAGGAAACTCAAAGAAGCTCTATAAGTCGGGGACGAGGCTTAACACCAGGAAGTATATGTTCTCCAATCGGGTTGTCAACAACTGGAACAACTTGCCAGAGCGGGTGATCAGTGCGGAATCGACAGTAAAATTTGAGTCAAACCTGGACAAAGCATGGAAAGACCAAGCACAGAAATTTGATTATAAAGCACTAATAGCCACCGGAGCCACCACCCGCACCCAAAGTTTTAATAGAAACCAGGATAACGAGCTGGAGACACAGGCGTAAGCCTCTTCCAGAACTTCATCTGTGAGCAAGGTAAATACACACACACACACCGCGGTCAGCTGGGTTTGTTTACATCGCCTTACGCTGTCCACACACATTATTAACCATTAACTGTTATATCACCAATACTGTTACCTTTCTAGGCGCCTCTGTGTCTTGTGGTCACTTCTATAACCCAGCACACATCATCAAAGTGTTGCACGCACCATTAATATAGATAGCAACCCACGATAGCGATGTGCGTCCATACATTACAACGCTACTCGCCCTTTATTTGGTTTATTTATTTGGTTTCTGTTTAGAGGTCTATGCCTCACAGCCATGGTGGACCACCGCTGCACCACTGTGGTGCCCGACCACAGCAGTTCCTCCCAGTAAACAACTTAGCATCACAAGCCCAGGCGGAGACCCGATCTGCCGACCTAGCGAATGCAAGATCAGCGCGCTACCATTGTACTAGCCAAGAGGCCGTATATTTTTTATTTATGGGAGATTTGTTTTCTCCCCCCTGAAAGCGGGTCACAAACCCCGTCTGAGATCAGGTACCTCATAACTGTTTGGTGAACAGGGACCACACACTTATAAGAGACTTAGTCCATATGTCTCCTATCCGGCGCGGGGATCGAGCCCGCGACCTCTCGCTTGTGAGGCGAGCGTCCTAACCACTAGACCACCGGGACTTAAACTGGCCCTTGGACTTAGACTGAGACTATATATATATATATATATATATATATATATATATATATATATATATATATATATATATATATATATATATATATATATATATATATATATATATATATATATATATATATATATATATATATATATATATATATATATATATATATATATATATATATATATATATATATATATATACATATACATATACATATACATATACATATATATATATATATATATATATATATATATATATATATATACTATATATATATACTATATATATATACTATATATATATATACTATATATATATATATACTATATATATATATATACTATATATATATATATATATATATATATATATATATATATATATATATATATATATATATATATATATGTACCGAGTACAACGGGCCAACTATCATTACGGTGATTCCTTTGCGGAATCACCGGTAAATCCTCGTATTCTCGACGCTCGTTAAGATACCTTGTTATGGTTAGAGTAGGTACTACTAGCGAAAGAGGATGATGGGAAAAACGCGTGACGTCACTGGAACTGAGGATATATATACCGGTCTGGGCGGGAGGTCAGTCAGACTAGTGTTCCGTGACCCCGCTCCAGACAGTAAATTGTCCTCCCGGATACAGCTGCCGAGAGGACCAGCAAAAGACTGTCTTTCGGTTGGTGTTTGACGAAGGCTGCATGTGGAGTTGCCTCTCAAACAAGGACGACGGCCAGAAGGACCCAGTGACTCTCAAACAATATTTGTGGCGTGAGTGTATTTTGGTCGTTTTTCCATCAGTTCCCTCACGTATAGTTAGGTAGGATAGAATAGGAATATTTGTGTTAAGGTATATGTTTATGTTTGTGTCGCTAAGGGTGGATAAGCATTTGTAAGAGCACCACCACGGATATAGCGAGTACTTTATTTATTTTATTCATCATTAAAGTTGTCCATTATTTTTATATTCGTTTTCTGTTCGTAAACCAACGTCGGAGACTCGGTACAGTGGTTGCAGCGGTGTAGATGCAAATTACGCATCAGCCCACGTTGTCCGGAGGACGCTACGTAGTGCTAGTTAGGTAGGTAGTTAGCCCCCCAAGTCATTTTTTTTTTATTATTCTCTTAGTGGTAATAGGGATAATCGTAGTTTAGATGTTTAAAGTAGCCATTGTAGGGCATAGCCAAGTGCCCTCTCACCTGGACCACTTACCCTCTCCTATTGATGTCCAGATATTTAAATCACCTGGAGCCACAGCCCGGTCTTTTTTTCATAATGAACACCTGACCGCTGTATTCAACAGCCGTTATGACATGGTGATTTTGTGGCTGGGGAGTAATGACATCCACCCCCGGTGTCAGGTGAAGGACATCGTCAATAACATAAAACTTATTGTAGAACAGCTGGAGGCTCGTTGCACCCCCAGGGTAAAGATTTGTCTAGTTGAGCCACGCCTAACTGAAATACGTTGGAGGCCTAGGATCGAGCAGGAGGCTTATAATAAAGTGGCCAAGGGAGTTAACAACAAACTCCAAAAGAGAGCTTTGCGGGGTAAGGAATTTATTTCCTTTGGTGCCAAGCCTTTTTTATACTCCTTAAGATCTGACGGAGTACACTTTAACCGCGAAGGTAGAGAGAGAGTAAAGGACAAGTTGAGAGGCGCCATTAACAACGCCCATGCCTTCCAACCTGAGGCACACTGGGGTTACGCCCAGATGAGCAATTAGGGGAATCCTTTTAGCACATTTTTCAGCCAGGGTGAGAAGAGTGCTCCAAGTCTCCCCTGCGGGCACTGGACCCCAGGACTAGTAAGTGAGTCGCGACCTTCGGGTCGCTGAGCACCCTTCCCCTCCCCTCCGTATCTGCGTGGATACGGCTTAACTAAATTTAACAGGTGGTATTTTTTTTTTAGTTCTTGAATTTTTTTTTTGCTTTAACTTTTGATTAGTGTGATTAAGATTCAATTCACGGGTTAGATTTGAAAGAGGAAGAAGAGTGTTTTTTTTTCTTAAGGTCGTATGGGTCCTTCCCCCCTCCAATTAAATTTTAATTATGAATTCTCAGATAGACTTGTTAGGCGACTCGTGGTTTCCCCAGGAGGAAGTAACCGAAGTGGGTGAACAAGCGCTTGATGGAGCAATAAAACCAGAGTGTTCAGAAGTCGGTCATCACGATCAGAGGAAAATGGAGTCGTTAGAAAGGGAAGTGGATAATTTAAGGTCTTGTGTTGAGGATTTAATAGGTGAACTGCGCCGCAGGGAATCTGCACCCCCCCTTGAAAGACCAGTTAAAACCTTTTTGAAGCCACGTGATATCCCTATTCTGGAGTTACGTCAGTTGAATGGTGTAGACGGCGCGGGACGACTCACTGTTTTCTTGTCACAGGTAGAAAGTTGTTCTCAGTTAACAGACGAACGACAACAAATAGTTCGGATGCGAGTAGATTCACCCCTTTCACTATTTATTCAGAATATCCTTAATAAAGAAGTTATGTCGTGGAAGAACTTTAAGAAGCACCTAACTACTGAACTCACCGACCAAAGTGAAGATCGTATCTTTGATTCCTTGAACGATTTAAAATATACGTATGACGAAGACCCAATAGAATTTGTAACCAACCTAAAATGTAAACTTGCGTTGTTAGAAGTACAGACAAAGTCGGGAGAGGTGCCTAACACTGAACAGCTCATTAAAAACAAACTACTGAAGGGCATGCCTAAAGAAAGTAGAGATAGGCTAGAGTTGTACTTGGACCAGAATGTAACCCTTAAAAAGTTTCTGAGCAAATTGGATAATGAGAGAATAGTGGTGCTAGCACAACAACGGGATAACGTGCGAACAATTGAACCAGCTTTACCATCCCAAGGTGCCATAGCACGTAACCCTCCGAGAACACCAACAGGGAGGGGCAATTTAGAAAGAGTCGAGAGGAGACTTAGACAATGGGATAGGAGAGAAAAATATTGTCCTTATTGTCGAGCTAATAGTCATTCTATAGCAGAATGTCGTAAACAACCTCGCCCAGGCTCCTGCTATGATTGCCTGCGTATGAATTGTCGAAGAGGACACCCAGGTTGTCCCGGGAGAATTAATATGACTCGAGGGAGAATAGCGTGACAATCACCGGTCATTAACCTGGACGTTAACCACCATGTGCTCGAAGTAATGTTAGATACAGGTAGTGATGTATCTCTACTTAAGCTTAGCGCAGCGGAAGAATTAGGGCTGGAAATAAAACGTAGTTCAAGAATTCCCCCATTGCAAGGAATTACTGGTCGTAAATTACGAGTTTTGGGTCAAGCTAGTGTTACCATTTCTAGTATCAGTAATCACCCAATTACCATTAAAGTAGCGGTAATTCCTGATAATTATCTGCGTTCATCAGCCTTGCTCGGTATGAATGCCATCAGTCAAGCTACATTTACGTTAGATTACCAAGCAAGAAAAGTTTATTGGAATAACTTGATTTATCCTTTAGTGTTAACAACAAATGAATATGGTAAAGTTCAAAGGGTGGTAAGAGAAACACGACCCGCCCCTAATAACCACCCCAATAACCGCCCCAAATATGGCAGATTAACTACTCGTAAACACCTGGACTGTTACTTAACGACCATGGTGGAAATTAAAGTCGATGAACAACCTAACACAGTAGTAATGGTTGAAGCCAGACATCAGTACGTCCAGAATGGAATACCAATGGTTATGACTGTCACTAAAGATCAAACTTTGTTTATCCCCGTCATTAATAACACCAAGGTAGGGTTAAACTTGCACCCCGGAACATTGTTAGTCACCTATGAACGAGTACAAGATGAACAATTAGAAACAGAAGAAACCCCCGTTACTATCTCCCGTATTAGTGAGGCTCTCGGACCTGAGAATGATTGTGTTAGTAATTACCAAACACGCTGGGAAAAACTGCAGTCCATCCTAGAATCTCGTGATTGGTCACATTTAAATCCAGAACAGAAAGAACAATTATTTCACATCATCCAACAACATCAAGAACTTTTTATAGTACATCCAGGCGAATTAGGTTTAATTCAAGCAGAACCAGCTCATATACAGGTAGACGATCCAAGACCTTGCCGTACGCCTCTATACCGTTATCCCGAGAAAGCAAAGGAGGCGATTCAGTCAATATTAAAGGAGTTAGAAGGGAAAGGTATTATCGAAAGTTCAACTGCGGCTTGGCTGTCCCCAATAGTTTTAGTTAATAAGCCAGGGGGAGACAAAAGACTCTGTTTAGATTATAGAAAAGTAAATAAACAACTAGCTATGGATATTCATCCTCTTCCTAAGTTAGAAGAGTTAGTAGAGAATGTATCAGGAAGTGACTACTATGCCACTTTGGATATGAAGGATGCATATTATCAAATCGCCCTCGATCAATCCAGCAGGGACCTAACTACTTTTAGTGATGGAATCTCACTCTATAGATTTAAAAGATTGCCCTTCGGTTTGAGCTGCAGCCCCGCTTTATTCGCTAGACAAATGAACCAAGCTCTAGCCCTCCTACTTAAAGAAAATTGGGTTAAAAGTTATCTTGATGATCTTATTGTATATGCGGCAGACTACGTTACTTTAATTGAGAGGCTGGAAAAGTTATTTAAACACCTAAAGTCTGTAGGTATAAAACTTAACCTCTCCAAGTGTAATATTGGTCAAAGACAAGTAAAATTCTTAGGACATATAGTGTCAAAGGAAGGGTATCGTCCTGACCCACGTAACGTAGACGCAGTAACCCAAATGAAGCCACCCGCTACTATCAAGGAAACGCGGCGTTTCATCGGGATGTGCTCATTTTATCGCCGCCACATAGAAAAATTCTCCAAGATTCTGGCCCCTCTTACCAACCTTACAAAAAAAGGCCAAATATTTGACTGGACCAGTGAATGTCAGAATGCTTTTGAGACTTTAAAATGTAAACTCACCCATGCCCCAATCCTTTCTAAAACAGTAATGAATCGGGAGTTTATATAAGAAACCGATGCTAGTGCTACTCATGTAGGAGCAGTGCTGATGCAATATGATGGGAAAGAACCACGAGTGATAGGATTCTTTTCAAAGAAATTAAGACCGGCCGAAATAAGATATTCCACAACCGACAGGGAAGCGTTAGCTGTAGTGTTAGCCTGCCGGAACTTTCACCATTATTTGTGGGGAGTGCGCGTCCTGATCCGCACCGATCATCAACCCCTCATTTCTGTGTTCAGGCAAAGAACCAAATCGCCCAGGATGAATAGGTGGATATTAGAGATGAGGGAGTTTCAGTATAAAATGGAATATAAAGCCGGATCTAAGAACGTGGTGGCTGATCAACTAAGCCGTCCAGTTAAGGTAGTTAGAATGGTAGGGCAAGATACGTTCCTAGGGATGACCAAAGATGAGTTCATACAAGCCCAAGTAGATGAACCCCGTTGGCGAGAAATGAAAGAATATTTAGAAGGAAGACAAGTACCACGACATAAATATCCTCCAGTAATCTTAAATCAGTTTATTGTAGAAAATGGAGTCCTTTATTATTCTAAACAGAAAAGAGATAACACCTTGCTCTATTTGTTGGTGGTGCCCACGGTGATAAAAAAGAAAGCCCTTACTATTATTCATGAAAAAGAATCAGGACATTTAGGTCAACTCAAATCAATATTAAAGGCGGAAGAATATTTTTATTGGCCAAATTTAAAGGCAGATGTGAAGAAATTTGTAAGAGAATGCCTAACTTGTCAGCAAACTAAGTCAGCCTCAACTTTACAAAGGCAGTGGCGAGAATTGCCTCCTGTAAACCAGCCTTTGGATAGAATCAGTGTAGATATAACTGAAATGACTCCTGCTCGAGGAGGTCATCGATATGTATTAACCATAGTAGATCATTTTTCAAGGTTTGTAAAATTGTTAAAATTACGTTCGAGGCAGGCTGAAGAGGTAGTTAGGGGTATTAGATCATACGTGGGGGACTATGGAAGGCCAAAAACGCTCCTGGCTGATAATGCTTGCGAGTTCCGTTCTCACCTCCTGGCGGACTTCTGTAAAGCCCACGGAATTCACCAAGTCTACTCCACTCCCTACCATCCTCAAGGAAACTCCATCACCGAACGTTTACATAGAACCCTTAAGTCCGTGTTAGCGTGCTTGAGTAAGGGTCAACCAATTAAGTGGCCCGACTATATCACCCAGTGCCAACAAATACTCAACGCGGCGGTACACGAGACCACAGGAGAACAACCACACTACTTAATGTTCAATCGCCACGCTCCGAGAGTTATAGGGATAACTCTACCACAGGTGGACGATGAGATAGACATTGGTGTCGCCCTGGAGGTAGTGAAGCAAACATCCCGTGACAACAGCCGGAAGTGGTTGGCGCGAGCTAATCTCGGTAGAAAAGAACAAACAGTAAGTGTGGGTGATCTAGTGTGGGTAAAGAAAGAACAAATTAGCTCTTCCATCGAACGCAAACTAGGGATAAAGTGGATTGGCCCCTATAAAGTGAAGGAAGTGAAGCAGGGAGGAGTGTCATACGAGCTGGAAAACACTTTCAGTGGCGACACAATCCTCCGGGCACCAGACAAATTAAAACGTTTTGTAGGGGAGGAGGGGTATATAATCGACATGAGCGAGATCGTGTTGCCTTCCGAGGATGGTGAGGATGATATGGAAGAGCCACGCACAGCCCGACAACGGAGGCCTGTGAGAAGATACGTAGAGGAGTGCTGAGGAGAGAGATTAATAGACCCCTGAGTGTTCTAAGGAAAGGTTACTGCCTCTAAAACTTTTTTGCAGCTAAGGAGATGCCGAGCTGAAACACTGGTCCCGCAGCTGAAGCAGTGATCACCGCAATCCTGGGGGCTCTGGACTCTGCCCCAGGGAAAGGACCTGGATGTTACCCCCCCACGGACGAAGGCTTGGTGAAGCCCCGCTGAGGATCACCACCCTGCTCAGTTTGCCAGGACTGGTGGGAGTTGGCTTCACCTATTCCGACCAGGAGGTCGAGTCACGTCTGACTCGGAAGTCTTGCATAGAGACAAGAAGAAAGAAGAAGAAGAAGAAGAAGACCGGTCCCGACTTATGTTGATAATATATAAACTCATGTTCTTACGAGTGTGAGAATACGAGGATTT
>JAXIVD010001489.1:72979-84912 GCA_036785275.1 Cancer borealis | reverse complement strand
CCTTGCCGATGAATTTTTGTCCTTCTGTTGGTTTGTGATGACATGGTTCTAGTTAGTGACATCTTTTTTATTTCATGTCTCCCTCCTCCTCCTCCTCCTCCTCCTCCTCCTCCTCCTCCTCCTCCTCCTCCTCCTCCTCCTCCTCCTCCCCTCCTCCTCCTCCTCCTTCTTCTCCTTCTCCTTCTCCTTCTCCTTCTCCGTCTCCTTCTCCGTCTCCTTCTCCTCCTCCTCCTCCTCCTCCTCCTCCTTCTCCTTCTCCTACTCCTTCTCCTACTCCTTCTCCTTCTCCTACTCCCTCTCTCTTTCTCTCTCTCTCTCTCTCTCTCTCTCTCTCTCTCTCTCTCTCTCTCTCTCTCTCTCTCTCTCTCTCTCTATATATATATATATATATATATATATATATATATATATATATATATATCATCATCATCATCATCATCATCATCTTTCCATCTCACCATCCGCCATTTCTCTTTCAATATTACACTTAAAAATCTCACTCCCTTCTTTTTGCTTAATATATTAGAGTCAAAAGTACAGGTGAGGATCAATCAATGTTTCAAGTCTCACCTTGCTCCTTCCCGCCTTTTTTCTGCGCCTTCCCCTTGCCTTCCCTTACGGTGGGTGAGCCTCCCTTGGCGTGCATTACAAGGTCAACAGAACATCCGGGTTACAACAGGGTACCTTCTTTATGCACGTATTGATGAACGTGTAGTAGTGGAGGAACGACTTGGTAACTTGTCTCTTCCCTTGCCCTCTCCACCTCACACCCGAGACTCGATCCCAGGTGTTTAGTGATGTTCTCCCGTTAAGTAATACGAGAACATGGATGAACGTCAGATTTCCAAATCCTGAACTTAAATGTATGAGAATAAAAAATAACTTAAATAGTGTTGTCGGGATGTTTTTATTATGTCTTCCACAAACCATTCTTCATACAGGAAAACTTGCTCAACACAAATTGAATAACGAAAACTAATTTACTTAAATATTTTTTCTTATATCTGTGAAGGAAAAAATATTTTCGTTTTTTGGTCGCGTAACTTTACACTAGAATTGGTGTTTAACAGAATTTTGCCATTTTACTAAGAAATGTTACTCCACAACAAAAATGGATGTAAACAAAGTTATTGAGTTGGTTAGACTCTATCAGAAGCTGCAATCACATTCCCAATATGTCATGCAGTTTCTGAGAAATTTTGAAAATATTTAAGTTGTGTGAAAAAATACAAAATGTGTCATATTTTCAATTATTTATGCTTCAATTCCATATTACAATAGCTCAAAACAATGGTCATCTATTTCTCTTTCTTTATCTTATAATACGTTTTATACGTAAACTTCATATTTTTGGAGTTATTTAGAAAAACATTGTTTCTTGCAAAAATTCTAAGGGAAATGATCGTGAACATTTTTACATTTCCGTTTTTCATGAAAATTGGTGGAAATGGGTTTTCGATCATGATGAACACAAATCTGGACTCAGTTTTTTTTTTTTATTACTATAATATTGAATCGTATTTCACCCTTGTTTGTCTTATAAAAGTATTGTTATAACATTATTAAATTTTTTTATGTATATGTTTTTATTTAATTTTCACATTTTCTACTATGTATAGTATTCATGTATGTTAGTATTGTTCATACATTTTATATTACTCTCATATTTCTAATTTTTTTTTTTAATATTTATATTATCTATATTTTTTCTAATATATATTTTCGTTCTTTTTATATACCTTATTCTCTCTGCCTTCCATTCTTTCTTCATTGTTTGCAGCATTATGTTTCGTTTTTGTTCCGTCACGGCTTGACAGCGAGTTGAGACTACCCAGTGCGTGCAGACCTCCTCTTCCCTCTCTTATTCCTCCTCTTGTTCCCCTCCTCCTGCTCCTCCTCTTTGTCTTGCATTTAGTCACACACTTCCAACATTTCATAAAAGCTTAGACAAACATTCATTACCTAAGAATAGATTACCTTCCCCCAAATCCTGTCTAATTAGGAACAGGTAAGAAAAACTCAGGTACTTCGCGGCTAATTAAGCAAGCTACCTGAGCCTACATAATGTTAAGTAAATTATGTTTGTTTACGGAAAAGCACCAAGGTTCTCGGCCACGAAACCTGCTTGTGTTAGCTTGTGTTAGCTTGTGTTTGCTTGTGTTAGCTTGTGTTTGCTTGTGTTTGCTTGTGTTTGCTTGTGTTAGCTTGTGTTTGCTTGTGTTTGCTTGTGTTTGCTTGTGTGTGGCGTGTTTGCCGTGATGCCTTGGTGCCTCCAGCTGCTAGTAGGGTGAAGAGAATACCTAATTGAGGAAAAGACTTTAAAGTTTTGTTAAGGTTATGGCTGAATAATGTAAAAAAAGAAGAAAAAAAAAAAGGCAAATTATCTGGTACTAGGTAGACTTGATTTTTTGGTTTCTAGTTTGAATTTTCAGAAACTACAGCTATTTATTTCTTTGTATTTATCATAAAAAAAAAAATCACCTATTTTATGACTTTTTATTAGTATTTGTTATAATTTCTTAATCAAATTTGAGTTCAGTGTCTTCTGTCGCTCTTTTGTGTATGTATGTATGTATGTATGTATGTATGTATGTGCAACAATTTTTTTTATGACTGTACATATGTGCGTGTGTAACTTTTCACCCGTACACTTTCTCCCCCATTGAAGAGAAAATATACAATCTCTCGTGAATCTTTAGCGTGATCCTCTCTTTAGCAGCGTTCTGTAAATCACCGAAGGATCGCAATTAAGTGTAAATGCGGCGAGGAGAGGCTGAATGGCAGGCCTTGTATAGGGGGGGAGGGGGGAAAGGGGGTGGTAGGCAGGGTTAAAAAAAAAAGAGAGAGAGAAATGGCACCTTGAATTGTGTGACGAGGAGGAGGAGGAAGAATAGAGAGAGAGACTGCACGAAAAAAGGTAAATTTAGGAAATGTTAACTTAAGGGTTAATCGTCCCAAAAAAACACTTAATCATCATTCCGTGGACGTGAAGAAGCCAAAGGAAAACGGTGTTAATCCCCCACATAATGAGAGAAAGAAAGAAAGAGAGACAGAGAGAGAGAAGAGAAGACCAGAACATCATAATCCCATTTCCTCAATTACCTATTTCCTCATTTTCTCCGGGAAGAACAAGGGAAACAAGACAAAAAAGGAGTTGAAAGAAAACATGGAAAAACACACACACACCATCTTGCCTTCCTGTCTTTTGGGGGGAATTACGCATGCAAGAAAAGGCGGCTCTCTGCTTGACGAACAAAAGATGGGACACAATAGACAATTAGAGAAAGGGGAAAACAGAGGAAAGAAAAGGTTCCAAATGTGCGCGGGAGGAGTGATGTTTAGAGTGGGACTGGAGGGAGAGATGGAGGGAAGGGAAGGGAGGGAAAGGCGGGAAGGAAGGGGAGAGGAGGGAGACACCTGCCTGACTTTCACGTTGCCAAGGTACGAACACACAAATATCTGCTGGAAAAATAGACAGCCGGTGAAAAGAGAGAGAGAGAGAGAGAGAGAGAGAGAGAGAGAGAGAGAGAGAGAGAGAGAGAGAGAGAGAGAGAGAGAGAGAGAGAGAGAGAGAGAGAGAGAGAGAGAGAGAGAGAGAGAGAGACGCTTAGAAAAATAACACATGAACATTTAAACTCAAGAAAGAGACGAATCTTAATAGAGAAAACTCACTTTAACCCTCTCTCTCTTTCCTCTTTCTCTCTCTCTCTCTCTCTCTCTCTCTCTCTCTCTCTCTCTCTCTCTCTCTCTCTCTCTCTCTCTCTCTCTTCTCTCTCTCTCTCTCCTCTCTCTCTCTCTCTCTCTCTCTCTCTCTCTCTCACTTTCCTTCCACATAACTTTCCTCTATGCATCTTTAATACCATCAGATTACCTTGCATCCCTCAATTTAAAGGGATGTTTTCTCTTTCCCTTTTTTTTCCACCAAGGGAGGAAGAAAAAAAATAAAATGACTTATTGGAAGATAAAAGGATTGAAAGGTTGTAATGGCAGCTTATGGCGAGGCGATAAGTAAGTTTATTGTCGTATCTTTGGAGGTAAGGCAGAGAGGGAGAGAGAGGGGAAGGCAGGGCGGTAAGCTAGTAGATTGAGGGTGCTGGGAGAGGGGAGGGAAGGTGGGGGGAGGTCGTACGTACGTGTGGGTGTGGGTGAGGGTGTGGGTGAAGGAGGGGGCGGTAAGAGTGAGGAGCGGGCGCGTCAGACCACTGGGGCGCAAGGGAATGAGGCTGCTGCTTGCAAAGTCATGCTTGAGAAACACAAGCAAACCCCTGACTTAGGTTAGCATGTGCCGGAGTGTCATGGGGTGTGCTAGTGTGTGTTGGGGTGTGTTAGGGTGTGCTGGGTTGTTCTGAGGTGTGAAAACATGTGCTGGGATGTGCTAGGGTGTGCTGGGGTGTGCTGAGGTGTGCCTGGGTGTGTTAGGGTGTGGTGGGATGTGTTGGTGTGTGTTAAGATGTGCTAGGATGTGTTGGTATGTACTGGGGTGTGTTAGGGTGTGATAAGATGTGCTGGGGTGTGCTGGGGTGTGTTTGGGTGTGCCAGAGTGTGCTGGAGTGTGCTGGGGTGTGCTGGAGTGTGCTGAGGTGGGCTAGGGTGTGCTTAGGGTGAGTGGACGTCCTTGTTCTGCCGCCACGAACACATCTTCTCAAACAGTGTCCTCTTCTTTTTCCTCTTCCCTTCTACACTGCTTTGAGAAATGTTGGCAGATGATTTCTTAGCCTTTTCATGAGAATAGGAGGTGGAGGAAGATGGTAAAGGAGGACAGGAGGAGGAGGAGGAGGAAGAAGAAGAGGAAGAGGAGGAGGAGGAGGAGGAGGAGAGGTAGTGGCAGTCCAGGGTAAATGGGAGAAAGCTGACGACTAAACGAACACTTCTTTTTTTTTTGTTGCACCTTGGGTCAGGGTTAATCCACGGCTGAGAGAGAGAGAGAGAGAGAGAGAGAGAGAGAGAGAGAGAGAGAGAGAGAGAGAGAGAAGAGAGAGAGAGAGAGAGAGAGAGAGAGAGAGAAAAAAAAATATATATATATATAGAGAGAGAGAGAGAGAGAGAAAGAGAGAGAGAGAGAGAGAGAGAGAGAGAGTAATTAATGTGGGTATGTTTAGCTACTGATAAATGACATAGTGCAGACTGAGAGCACATTAACAAAGTTTCTCCCTGTTGAGTGCTCTTAAGGGAGTCTCGACCCTCCTCATATAGACTCTCTCCTTATAACTCCCTTGAAAAGCACAGAAGAGACGCCAAACTAGCCTGGGAATGCCTTCAGGGGTCACTCTAATCCTCTCTCTTTCAAGCAAGTCGTCTGTCTGTCTGTATGTATGTACTAACTCCATCCCTTTCTCTCACTTATACTTATACTTATACTTATACCTGTAGTAGTGTGTGGTTGTGTGACCTGGAGTGTTTTAAGTGCTTTTTTTTGTTTATTGTGCATTGCCAGGGTGAAAATGAGGTATAAAGTTGTTTTTTTTCACTTATTGCTATTTTTTTTGTTACTTTATAAAATGGTAAAGATATGCAGTGTTTCAGATGGACTTTTTTTTTTTTTTCCTCTTTCTCTCTCTCTCTTTCTTTCTGTGGTGTTTAAGGTGTGTTGGGATGTAGTTATGTGGGTGTGAGGGTGGAGGTGCCTGCTGCTGCTGCTGCTGCTGCTGCTGTTCTGTTGATGATGGTGTTAATGTTTGACCTTCTGTCCATGTAAGGTTTGTTTATAAAGCTTGTTATAACCTTGGGGTTTTATTTTATTAATTATTTTTATTGTGTTTATTTTGTTTTGATTAATTATTTATTCTATTACATTTATTTATTCTATTCTATTTATTTATTTTGCTTTGAACTTCATCATGAAACCGTAAGTCGACGCATTTTATTTTACTCTTTTTCGATATACATAATTTTTTTTTCACATAAGTAATTGTTTGTTGATTATTTCCTTATTATTTTTGTTTTTCCCGTGATGTCTATTTATGACTAACGGTTTTTCCTTCTCTCTCTGTCTCTCTCTCTCTCTAGCATCCTTATTTATATGACTAAACCTTCATCATTTATCAATAGTATTTCTTTTTATTTCACATCTTCCCCTATTCATATTTTTTCCTTGTCAGAAAAAATATTGAACAATTTTTCCATGAGAGAGAGAAAAAAAAAAAGAGAGAGAGAGAGAGAAGAAGAAGGGTGATCGCTCTATGAAATGAGAGATAGAAGGGAAGGGAAGGAGGGAAAGAGAGACTCGTGTGTGGAAATGAGAAACGTGAGGGAAGGAAGGAAAGAGGAAATCCACCTTAAGATTAAGATGAGGAGGGAAAGATCACCCGGGAAGAATGTAGGGGAAAAAAAGGTCAACTCTGGTCATATGAAGGAAAGAAAGGAGGGAAAAAAAGGGTAGAAATTCATATTAAAGTTAAAAGGGAAAGGGAAAAAAAAGAATAATGTTTTATTTTGGATTAAGAATTGTGGAGGAAAAAAAAATATATGCGTTGGGTGTTAAGATAAAATAAAAGAGAAAATACGAAAGAGATAACTAGATTAGATAATAAAGATAATCTATAGACGATGAAAGATTGAGGAAAATTATCGTGAATCCGTAAAATGAGCAAAAAATGTGAAAATGTGTAAAAATAAAAGGAGAAAAAAAACATCAGGTCTTGGAAATTATACTAAAACTTTTAAGGATGAGGAAGAAAACATAAAAAAAAGACTAAATTATGAGTTATGAGGTGTGAGGGAGGACATATAAGGGATTTTTAATGAGGAGGAAATTTATGAGGGGACATTTAAGGGTAAGATAAGTGATTAATGAGGCAGTATGAGGTATAATAACTCATTTATATAATTATGAGGTGTGAGGATAAAGCATGTGATATAAGGAGAATACAAGAAATCATGAGGTAAAGATATATGAGTATGAGGGAGTATGAGGGAGTATGAGGTGTGAGGGAATGAAAAGTATGAGTTTGAGGAGGTGTGGCTGAGTGTGAGTGTACTGACCATCACACATACCACCTTTGGACCCAGCTGGCGCCCACCCCTCATGACCCTCACAGCTGGTACACTGGGCCAGCTGCCAACCCCTCTGTCCCCCCCCAACACCCCCTCCCTCACCTCCTCTCCTCCCTCCCCCTCCTCACCATCACCTCTCCTCTCCTCCCTCCCTCCATCATCACTTGCTTATTTGTATTCCCATCTCGCCATTCGCTCATAGACTTTCACGGGTGTTGCTGCGGAATGCAATGTGGCTTTTTTTTTTCCCTCTCCCTCTCTCTCTCTCTCTCTCTCTTTTTCTCTCTCTTTCTTTTTCTCTCTCGCGGTCTTTTTTTATTTTATTTTTTTCGTTTGTTTTTAGTTCGTTTTGTTTAGTGTTTTTTTTTTTTTTTTTTGCCTCTTTAGGTGATGCAACGACACTTACACTCCTCCCACCACACACACACACACACACACACACACACACACACACACACACACACGCACACACGCACACACACGCACACACGAAAATGTGGGTCCGTCAATTTCAAGTTAATGAAATGCTGCGAAACTTTAAAAATACATCATCGTTTATTTTTCTTCCAAACATACACATACATACACACACACACACACACACACACACACACACACACACACACACACACACACACACACACACACACACACACACACACACACACACACACACACATACATACATATATTTCTTTCTGATTAACGCTAAGACACTGTTGAAATATTATTGAAATATCTTTAAAAATGTAAATTCTTGCTTCTCTCTTTCACTGTTCATGCATAAATTTACTACATGGAATTAAAGAAAATTGTAATCCTTTAAGTCTTACAAAATCACTTTCGTCATGATGAAATAAAAAAAAAAATACTACTGAATAACTTTTTAAAAACACATCTTCCCTCTCTTTTCCCTTCCCATCCAACATACATACACACATACACACATTCATACATACAACTACATAGCACTCTGTCACCTTCACCGTAACTTCGTGTATGTTTATGTATGTGTTCATGTGTGTTGTTTATGTACGTTTCTTTGGCTGAGGCACCAACGACTTGACAGAGTAGGAGGAGGAGGAAAGGAAGAAGAAAAAGAGGAGGAGGAGGACGAGGAGGAGGAGGAGGAGGAGGAGGAGGAGGAGGAGGTGGTGGTGAGGGCGGTATCAGATCTTCCACATCGCTGTTGACAATTATCATAATGTGGTAATATTATTGTTGTTTACGCAGGTGAGATAACACTTTGATAGGCGACAGGTGATCCTTCCCTTGTCACCTGGACGCCCGGTGAGTGGACGGAAGGGACGGGGATTGGTCGATCTGTCTCCTGTGGGTCGTGGTGGTCGTGTCAGTATTCTTAGACGACTCTCCACCCACCCTGCCTGATGACCCTCCCTTCTTCCTTCCTTCCTTCCTTCCTTCCTTCCTATCTTTCTTTCTTTCTTGCTTCCGTCCTTTCTTTCTTCCTTCCTTCCTTCCCTCCTGTCGTTCTGAGTGGTACTGTTGGTGTTTGTTTATCTAGTGAAGTGTGTTTTTATATGGTGGTGGTGGTGGTCAACACACACACACACACACACACACACACACACACACACACACACACACACACACACACACACACACACACACACACACGCACACACACACACACACACACACACACACACACACACACACACACACACACACACACACACACACACACACACACACACACACACATTCACCTTCCATCCCTCATCCAGTCTTCAGTTCTCAGCATCACTCCTAACACTGAACATTTCATTAGCATTTCCACCCAACCTAGCCAGCCAGCTCCAGCGGCCTAGCCAGACCCCCAACGTGGCGGTCACACTATTGACGGCCGGTCGTGGTGTGAGGTGACGGTGAGGTACACGTCTCCTCCTTCGTCAGGGTGGTCATAGGGGAAGACGAGTGGGTAGCAGGGACGTTGGTGATCCAGCCAACACATTTACCCTCAGCCTCCCCTTCCTTAGCGGCTATTAAACACTCTTTCAGAACCTCACTACACCGATCTTCCGCTCATAAATACCTATTCTAGACCCCGGTACTGATAGTCATCTTAGCTCCCCTCTGCGCGCGATACACTTAAACATCTTTAACGCCATCTATTGGTATGCGGCGCCCCTACTACTGCTACAGAGGGTGTTAGTGTGGTGTAAGGAGCAACATGGGTGACGGTGCGGGCGTAGGGGCGTGGGGGCGTGGGGGTGTGGGGTGTAGCTGTGGTAAGGTGATGTATGGTGGTGATTGCCTGAAAACGAGCTTGTTGCAAACATACCAATTTTCGCGGCGAGTTTCTTTGCTTCACTCCTGATTGAAAAATGAGTAGGTAACAGGCTGACACACACCTCCACCCTCGCCCCCCCCACCCCCCCCACCCCCCGCCTCGCCCTTATCGTAAAGGACCTCTGTGGTGTTGTAGGGAAGCTATTCACCCTAAACGTCGCCACTTAGCCTCCACTTGTTTGCTTAGACTCTGAATAGGACACGATTTTTTTGCATCCACCTTCCCTCTGTCACTTGAACACCTACCTCATTACCTGCCTGACGGGATCCTGAAGGCGAGGCGCGGCAGGTATGAGGAAGGGAGTGCCGCGGGGTGGGGATGAGGAGCCTTACCGGTGTTTTGTGTGTGTGAGGAAGATTTAGAGAGTCTCACCGCCGACCATTAGTGTGCAGACAAAAAAAGAAATAAGGGATATAATCAGAGTTAATAGGAAGTTTAGTCCCCGCAGCCACACCCAAGACAAATAATGCCTCAATTGTTAGTGTGGTAAAGAGGTTTTTGCTGCTTTTTCAAGTGTCTGTTTAGCTTTCCCCGCAGCGGGTTTGAGAGGCGGTGCTTTGAGGGGCTGGGTTGAGCTTACCAAATAAAAACCAAGACTCAGAAAACGAAGAAGAAAAGAATAATAACAAAGACGTTTTTCCTTTCTCAAAAGCTAAATTTTTTTTCATGAATTTTAAAAAGACAAGTCAGTCATATGATGTAGATTATGAATAGATGAAATAAAATACAATGAATTCGATCATTAATAATACAACCATACACCAACTAAACCTATTCAAAATACATCATGATCATTATACTACAATGTTTTCAGCTCATTATGAATACAAGATAAGATAAACAGGTGTAATGACTTAGTAATGCCGCGAGAGTACGTATTAAATCGTTCCTTCCTTTGGATAATTACTAGTGACGTCAATATGAAAGAAGTGACTAATATTTCCCATCCAAAATCTTATCTGTTTCATTTCTCATTCAGACACTCAAATTTTCTCTTAGCAGACATGGAGGCGGGGGACGACAAGCCATAATTTCTTAGTTAAGGGCGTTAACGTAATGGTTATGGAAACGCAACAAGCCATGTACAGAAAATAGAAGACATACAAGGCAATACTCATTCCTCATCCCCTTTCAAAACATTCATAAACATCTATAACCTTGATAACTCTACTAATCATTCATCTTTTTTTCTATATTTCCATCTCAAAACGGAGGATACGTTCAACATTCACACCTGTACCTTCCATTTTGTCTCGCATACCTGATTAGGAACATAGATATATAACCTACTTTCTCTACAATTACACTCACCGTTGATATTCACACCCGAGACAAGATTTCCATAAATTTCCATTGCTTCGTATTGCACAAATCCTTCACCTGTCTGTTGCACCTTCGGTTTTAACACATACAAATAACCATCTCTGATTCCGAGAGTCGCGCCCACCAGGGAACACTCAGGCCCTCTAGCGGATAACTGAGCAACGTGAAAGTCAAGGTTGTTTATGTCAGAATCTCAAGTTAGGTTCCGTCTTGACCCTGAGCACGATTGGTTCTTAGATTTATATATGTGCCCCCTTGTGTGTGTGTGTGGGGGGGGGGGGGATAAGGCCGTTAGGTGGATAGATGTGAGTTTGTTATTAAATGTGTGAGTGTGTGTGTGTGTGTGTGTGTGTGTGTGTGTGTGTGTGTGTGTGTGTGTGTGTGTGTGTGTGTGTGTGTGTGTGTGTGTGTGTGAGAACCGGTGAGCACGTGTTAATATTTGTGTTGGGCCGCTACACTGTGTACACGGGCATGTGTGTGTGTGTGTGTGTGTGTGTGTGTGTGTGTGTGTGTGTGTGTGTGTGTGTATATGTGTGTGTGTGTGCATGCATGTGTGTATCTATGCGTATAAATGTGCGTGCGCTGGAGAGAATAAGAGAGATAATGTGTGTGTATGTGTATTTTTGTAAAAGGCAAAACAGTGTGTGGCGTGGGTGTGGATTCATGGTCTTACGGGTACAGTGTGGGCAGCCTCGTACCCACGCCTCTGCCATCTTAGGTCACACACTTACCTTTAAAGAACACTAAATTAATTCCTTCGTTTTGTATACCTGGGAAAGGCACTCACTAATTCAGTCCGGTCAATCTTTTAACATTATCTTGTATCAATCCATGTGTGTATATGTGTGTGCCTGTGTGTGTGTGTGTGTGTGTGCCTGTGTGTGTGTGTGTGTGTATGTGTGTGTGTACGTGTGTGTGTGTGTGTTTATTGCCACCCACAGACTAAAATGCAATTCGCCACACCAGAAAGTGAAATATTAGAGAGAGAATCACCACTAAGTATTTCTAACCAAGGAGATTGAATAAAATTACCTTCCCTGAGAAGACTAAAGAGTGTTAAAGGTGAAAATACGAAGGAAATTAATGGAAGAATACCTTAAGAATCTTTAAGAGTATGTTGATAATGGTAATCTTTCTTTAATTTCTGTTCTTAATCACTTTTTTCCACGCAAGCAGAAGGAGAGAGCTGACGTGTGTGTGTGTGTGTGTGTGTGTGTGTGTGTGTGTGTGTGTGTGTGTGTGTGTGTGTGTGTGTGTGTGTGTGTGTGCAGATCACGTTTCAATTGTATATTATCGTTTTGTT
>JAXIVD010001489.1:55479-62979 GCA_036785275.1 Cancer borealis | reverse complement strand
ATCTTGTGTCATGATGGTTGATAGACAAGCTTAAAGAGTCACTCAATGTTTCGTTTCCTTCCCTTGAAAATGTTATATGCTTTAACTCTCTTCCCTTAGCCTCCCTTAGCACCCTTACCTCCCTTTACCCCTTTTTTTAACCCTTTAGTTCCCTTTAGGTTGTTTTTTTTTGTTGTGGTTTCTCGTGTGTATGTTGTGTTTTTTTTGTTTGTTTTTTGTTTGTTTTTTTCTATTCAGGTGTTTCGTGTTTAGTTCCTTGTTGTGTCATGAGTTTGTTATGTGTGTGTGTGTGTGTGTGTGTGTGTGTGTGTGTGTGTGTGTGTGTGTGTGTGTGTGTGTGTGTGTGTGTGTTTGTTTATGGCGTCGTGATTGGGTGTGGTGTGTGTGAGGACATTGGACAGGGTTAGAGAGGTGTGTTGAGAATGTCAGGTGTGTGTGTGTGTGTGTGTGTGTGTGTGTGTGTGTGTGTGTGTGTGTGTGTGTGTGTGTGTGTACAGAAGTATGATGAATTTAAAGACCAAGTAGGAGAAGATAAGCAAGGTATGAGAGAGAGAAAAAAAAATAAAGAGAGAGAGAGAAAAAAATGAGAAAGAAAAAAAGAGAGATAGAGATAGAGAGAGAGAGAGAAGGATGCTGTCACCTGTGTAGGACTTCAGCATCACTGGTCATAGAGGAATACAAGGAGCGTAGGATGGGCTTGGTAAGAAACAATAGAGGGAGTGACTTGTTCTCTCCTTCTCTTCCTTCCCTCCTTCCCTTCCTTCCCTTCCTTCCCTCCTTCCCTCCTTCCCTCCTTCCCTCCTTTCCTCCTTTCCTCCTTCCCTTCCTTACTTTCCTTCCCTCCTTCCCTTCCTTCCTTCCTTCCCTTCTTCCCTCCTTTCCTCCTTCCCTCCTTCCCTCCTTCCTCTCCTCTTCTAAAACCTCAATGATGCTTATTTTCCTTGGGGTTGAGGCTGACCATGTCTTTCCCTGCTACTCCTGTTTATTTTGATGATCTGAAGGTTTTGTCATCCTCCTCCTCCTCCTCCTCCTCCTCCTCCTCCTCCTCCTCCTCCTCCTCCTCCTCCTCCTCCTTCTCCTACTCTTCCTGCTTCTTCTCATTCCTTTAAATCTTTTCTTCCACTCAGATTTTTTTTTTTTTTTTTTTTCTACCATGCGTTGTTGTTTTTTTGTCTTATTTATTGATTGCTGTTTCACTCTTTATTTTCTTTCTTTCTTACTTTCTTTCTCTTTTTCTTTCTCTCAGGTATCGCTTTCCATATGAATTTTTAGGCTTTCATTCTCTTGCATCCCCTCCTTTTCCTTTCCTCCTCCTCCTCCTCCTCCTCCTCCTCCTCCTCCTCCTCCTCCTCCTCCTCCTCCTCCTCCTCCATCTCAATTATTACCGTCTATTCTTCCTCCTTTCAGTCAAGTCTTATCTCCCTATTCTTCTTGAGGCTCCTCCCATCACGCTCACCCTCCCTTAGTCCAATCAACCCTTCCATTAACCATAGATACCCCCCTTACCTCCCTCCATACCCACCCCTTCATGCAAGATATACCCTACCTTCCCCTACACACCCCCTATAGAAATACCCTTTGAAAGACACCTATCACCCGTTTTCTATGCCTCTCATCCTCGTTTTCTTTTTCTCTCTCTCCTTCTCTATCTCCTTCCTTTCTTACGTTATCGCTCTACCGTCACTTCGCAATTTACGTTCACTACAATACACCTTGGTCTGCTAATTACTTGGTGACGTGAGGGAAATTGTAATCGGTCGCAGGTAATTTTTCATATCTGTCGAGAAGGGTGAAGGTGGACATAGAGGGAGTGTAGAGGACTTAGATATATGGGTGTAGATGAGTATATTGTTATTTTATGAGTGAAGGGAGTGGGTGGAAGGGTGGAGAATGGGTGTGCTGGGTAGGGAAAAGGACCAGGTGAAAGGGTAGAGGAGGAGGAGGAGGAGAGGGAAGATTATGATGATAAATGGAGTCTTCAAAGTACATGTGTTTGAATATTTATATTTTTATGCACGTCCGTGATTTGTATTTTTAGTTATTTATGTGAAAGTATTTATCTTGTGTACGTACATGTGCGTTAAAAACAGGAAGAAAGAAATGCGTGGCCATGTGTACGTTTTCATAAGAGCGAGAGAGAGAAGAAAAAATATATATACTTTCTCCACAACACGTTTTCTTTCTCTTTATTTTATTATAGTTCACCATGAAAAAAAAAATCATAGCATAATATATTTAAAAAAATCTAATAATAATACTTTAAAATAATTATCCCATCTCACCACCAACAAACTTTTTATTTTTATTTTATCTTAGCGCAAAGATAATCAAAGGAAGACTTACCTTACGTATGCATACCTGTGCAAACACCTTAATTAATGTGACTTTTATCTTTACAGGTGAGTTGGTCAGCTGCGTGGCGAGGTTGTGCAAGAAAACATTTATGTGAGTATTATCAATGTTGTGTTTGTAAAGATTAATAAGTTAAGGTAAAAATGTAGACTGATCGACAGCTGATAATCATGTCACCTGCATGTTGTTATTCCATTTATTAGAATATATATTTATCAGATGTGTGTGTGTGTGTGTGTGTGTGTGTGTGTGTGTGTGTGTGTGTGTGTGTGTGTGTGTGTGTGTGTGTGTGTGTGTGTGTTTGAGAGAGAGAGAGAATGACAGTCAAGTGAGGTAAGCAAGCAAGGGAGGAAATCCTTAGGACAAACACACACAGACAAACACACACACACACACACACACACACACACACACACACACACACACACACACACACACACACACACACACACACACACACACAGCAAAATAAATGGAAGGGAAATTGTCAAAGTAAATCCCAAAATATAAATAGGAAAAGAAAATGTTACGAAAATATAAACAGAAAACAAAGAGAAAGAAGTAAACTTTAAAAATACAGATATTAAAACCAAAAAAAAGAGAGAGGGGGAAAAAAATCTGAAATATCTAACTAATAAATTACCTGAATACTAACTAATTAAATAAATAAACAGATTAATTAACCATCATAACCGAATAACTAGATGGACTTTATTTTCACTTCCTTTCGAATTCTTAAATAACTTCACTTTTCACTAATTTACGAACACAAAAAACGTAATTCTTATCCCCCATCATAAAAAAACATTAATTTTCAAGAACACTTTCTCCCCAACTTACGATATTTCAAGGACGTCAATTTTCACCTTACTTACAAACAAACACGAACCTATTTTCCCTCAGATCATCATTACCTTCCCTTCCTTCCCATCCTTCCCTTCCTTCCTTCCCTTCCTTCCCTTCTTTTCTTCCCTTCCCTTCCTTTCCTTCCTTCCCTTCCTTTCCTTCAGAGGTCATGTCATCTCGCGTCCCTTTCAGAGCACCCTGGAAGCCTTGCCCAGACCGAGACCACGCCGGTGAAATATGATATAAAACGCTATGTCATTTCTTACTATATACCCTCTCGTGTCCGTTCGTCCGTGGTGTCCATGGAAGGAGAGGTGGAATATATTGTCCCTGATGTAACGTCCGCCCAGATCGATCTTCAGTTTCTTTTTCTTTCTGTAAATATGGTGATTTTATGCATACGAGCGCTGGAGAGGCCTGGAATATGCATGTAACTCATTATAATTACAAAACTGGAGCTGCCTCAAGGTCTGCCAATCCGTACACTCGTTAATGGATAAGTTATCGATATCACGTTAATTGGATTGAATTACTTGCTGGACCATTTTTCCTGCCATTATGTCCACGAGGATGATAAGGAGAACATACTTTTATTTTTCCTACTCCATCTAGACTCCTCCTCCTCCTCCTCCTCCTCCTCCTCCTCCTCCTCCTCCTCCTCCTCCTCCTCCTCCTCCTCCTCCTCCTCCTCCTCCTCCTCCTCCTCCTCCTCCTCCTCCTCCTCCTCCTCCTCCTCCTCCTCCTCTTCCCCTCGCCTTATCTCCCCCTAATCAGTGGCCGTGAAATATCACCTGCTTACTAAATCGAATAAATATTAATAAAGGATTTCTCAGCGCGATTAGAACCCAGACAGCCGCTCCCAGACGGACGAATACTCCAACTTGCATGAGGTTTGTTATCACCAGCTCGACCCCCGTGACCTCCCGCGCCCAGCCGCCCACCGAGGGATGGCCAATGCCGGATGAAAAATGACCTCAGAGAATATTCAGCACATATAAATCCGTCCACAATATTTCCTGACTTCCATCACGAATACGATAAACAACTGCAGGGTATTGCCTCCTCAGGCTGACCTGTTAGACGAGACCCCCATGACCTGACCCCCGTGCCCCCCCTTGTTCCCCGACCCCCACACACCTGTAATTAATTAGACTCACCTGGAATAGTTAAAGTTACTGATATGTTTGTGTAGGAGTGAAATGTTGTTTGTGTGTGTGTGTGTGTGTGTGTGTTTTTGTGTGTGTTTTTGTCTTATTGGTATATAGTGATGTATATTTTCCTTGTATAGAATTGTCATGCTTTTCCTTATCCTTGTGAGTCCAATTGTTATAGTAAAGCCTTGTATTCTTAACATCCTTTTAACTTTATATTGAATTACAGACAGTTTTTTCCCTTTTTCAAACTTCATTTCCACTTCCTACGATTTTCTAAACTTACAACATATTTCATTTTAAGTTTCCTCTCTCAAATTAAATAGAAATACCTTTACATACACCTGAGGAAACATAACATATCATAACACCTGTAATTACCTATATTAAACCACAATATATCTACCTGTACTACACTGACGATACCTGTATTAATTTAGGTCACTGATTAGCACCTGGCCTTCCCATTCACACCTGTCTAAGCTTCCGGTGAGTGTAAGCAGGTGTGTCAGGTGTGTCAGGTGTGGTTGGGAAGATGTATAAGTTAAAGGTTGTAGTATATTAAGTGTTTTGATGAGACGTCGGAGATAAAAGTTAAAAAATGTTAATAGGTGAATGTTTAAGGAGGTGAGGTGAGGGATGGGAGTGCTTGCCTTATAGAGGTGATGCTTGATACCACCTCGAACCTCATCACTCACACTTGTAACTATCGGGAAGGTTATTAAGTTCAGATTGATTACTGGTGTTCGACTGTTCTATTCTCTCTCTCTTTTTTTTTTCTCTCCATATTATTATTTTTTTTTCATTGCTATTTTTCGATTTGTCATTATGTTTTTTTGTATATTTTTTTCTTGTTATTTTTCATCTTGTTTTCCTAAGTTATTGCCAATCAAAGTTATTTTTTCGGTCGTGTTAAAATGTGGTTATTTTTGACCGATATTCTTATGTTTTGTTTCGTGTTTTTCGTGAAGTTGATTTTGTTTTAAGTTTCTTGTGTCTGTTTCCAGTAAATGTTTCCCTTTTGTTTTTCATTCTTTTTAGAAGTTGATTTTGAAGCGACTAAATGCATAAAAGAGATAAGAAAAGAAAGAGAAAGAGAGAGATAGATAGATAGATAGATAAATAGAGAGAGAGAGAGAGAGAGAGAGAGAGAGAGAGAGAGAGAGAGAGAGAGAGAGAGAGAGAGAAAGAGAGAGAGAGAGAGAGACAATTAACAATATCATACAACCAATTACATTAAATACTTAAATATATATAATAATAAAAGCCAAACATTTTCTACGAACCACAACAAATACTTACTTTTTTTCCCTCAATTTTTTTCCCTCTGAGTATTTCCGTTCGTCCGTCACTCCTGTTTTTGTCTTACTCAGAAAATCTTCTTGTCTTAGTAAATGTGAAGAAAATTATAAGACTGACATTTGATAATTATTTTTGACGTCACTTGTTTGTCAGTTGAGACTAACACGAGGAAGAAGCAAGGTAGGGCAGAACCACTCCTCTTCTTCCTCCTCCTCCTCCTCCTCCTCCTCCTCCTCCTCCTCCTCCTCCTCCTCCTCCTCCTCCTCCTCCTCCTCCTCCTCCTCCTCCTCCTCTCTCGTCACGCCCATCATATCCCAACACATCGTTTTACTTCCCCATTGCGTCACACCTCCACCTCACCTCACCCACGCCCACCCACCCACACCCACGCCCACCCACCAACCACCCACCCACCCACCCACCCACGCCCACCCACCCACACCCACGCCCACCCACGCCCACGCCTCCTCTACCTCCTGACCTGCTCCCTTGGTATCAGATCAAGGTAGAAGACACGCCCTTTGGCCCTGTATGGTATTCATTCATCACAACCTCACTGCCAAGGAGGAGGAGGAGGAGGAGGAGGAGGAGGAGGTAAAGAGAAGAGAGAAGATGAATTGTATGTAGTATCCTTGAAGAAACACTGTACTTCCTCGTGTGTGTGTGTGTGTGTGTGTGTGTGTGTGTGTGTGTGTGTGTGTGTGTGTGTGTGTGTGTGTGTGTGTGTGTGTGTGTATGTGTGTGTGTGTAGGGGGCCAGTTCAAGGGTCGAGAGGGATTACATAACAGAGGGGAGGGATTTCCTGTCTATAAATCCCTCCTCTACACCTAAGTACCAAGGTGTGGTAAGGTTACCTGTGTGTGTGTGTGTGTGTGTGTGTGTGTGTGTGTGTGTGTGTGTGTGTGTGTGTGTGTATGTGTGTGTGTGTGTCTGTATGTGTGTGTGTACATGTGTACATCATAAATCTGTATATCATGGTGTTATTTAATTAAAATCGTCTCATTTGCAATATTTTATGAGTTAGTTTTCATATTTTCACACAAGAGAGAGAGAGAGAGAGAGAGAGAGAGAGAGAGAGAGAGAGAGAGAGAGAGAGAGAGAGAGAGAGAGAGAGAGAGAGAGAGAGAGAATGTATAAAGGAGAATGAGGTAAGGAAGAGGGTGTGTACAAGGGTGGAGGAAGGGAGGTCAGGAGGGAGGATGAGAGGGGAAGAGAGAGGAGAGAGGAGAGGGGAGGTGTGACCGGATGCAACGCGTGAGAGCCCCTCCCTTCTCTCCTCTCTCTCTCTCTCTCTCTCTCTCTCTCTCTCTCTCTCTCTCTCTCTCTCTCTCTCTCTCTCTCTCTCTCTCTCTCTCTCTCCACGCCCAAACACGTGTCTTTCTTCTGCTTCTTTATTTATATTCTTCTTACTACGTCTTTTCCTTCGTTATTTTACATCCTCTTCCTCTTCCTCCTCCTCCTCCTCCTCCTCCTCCTCCTCCTCTCCTCCTCCTCCTCTCCTCCTCCTCCTCCTCCTCCTCCTCCTCCTCACTTCCTCCTCATGAGTCACTCTCTATTATCCTTCCTTAAACACCTTCCTTCCTCCCTCCTTTACTCCTTTCTCTCTCATGCACCAATTCGTAAATCTTTCTTCCCTTCTTCCAACGCGCACACACACACACACACACACACACACACACACACACACACACACACACACACACACACACACACACACACACACATACAATATTTTTCTCTTTAGCAAACCGTCAGTCAAAAAACAAGTGAAAATCGAGAGAAAATTGTCTTTTTTTTTTTTTTTTTTTTTTTTTTTTTTTTTTGCGTTGCACAGAAAGGAGGAAATTGG
>JAXIVD010001489.1:47870-52870 GCA_036785275.1 Cancer borealis | reverse complement strand
ACGGGATTATGGTCTCAAATACAGCGGGTACAAAGGCATTTTATAGCTAGAGGGAAGAAAAAAAAACAGAAATTAGGGGAAATAAAAAAAAAATTAGGGAGAGGAAAAAAACAGGGAAAAAAAATAATACAATTTAAAAAAGAGAAGGAGTAAAAAATAATATATAAAAATAATAAGTTAAATTTATGACCAAAAATAATACATAATTCAAAGGAGAAGAAACTTAAGATGAAATGAAATAAAATGAAAGGAAGAGAAAGAGTGTCAAGGGAGAAACACGAAGATTCAGAGGCAGGAAGAGAAAGGGTCAAGGAAGGCGAGAGAGAGAGAGAGAGAGAGAGAGAGAGAGAGAGAGAGAGAGAGAGAGAGAGAGAGAGAGAGAGAGAGAGAGAGAGAGAGAGAGAGAGAGAGATAGACATATACGAATTAGCGATTAAACACACACACACACACACACACACACACACACACACACACACACACACACACACACACACACACACACACACACACACACACCTTCATCTTACCCAACAAAACCAAATGAAAATAACTTAAATCATCCTGAAAATAAACAAAAAACAAAACAATTGAACTCAAAACCTAAAAAAAAATAAGTAAAAACACATTATTATTTTTATTCATTTTATTCACCAACAATTATTCACATTTTCACATTGCATTAAAATCATCCAACCTTCACTCATTATACATTTCCTTGATGGCTATTTACTCTTAACCTCACAGCCCATGACACAGGTGTTTCTCTTCTTACCTGTCCACTACCTAGCCACCTACCAACCCACGCGTCAGGAGGCCTTTCAGGTGTATGACGTCATGGGCAGGGAAGGTTTACCAGCATGGGTTGAGGTTTGCCTACACATCATTCCTTGCTGCAATTATATTTCCAGTATGTCTAATAGCTATCGAGAAAATTAGAAGGAAAGTTATGTTTGGGAAAAAAAATATACGGTTTAATTTTACTGCGTTATTATTAGTCATAGAAGAAATATTTATAATGACAGTTGTAGAGTTTAATTACGTCTATTAGATGCTGTAATTATATTTTCTGTATCTCTAATAGCTATCGAGAAAATGAGGAGGAAAGTTATGTTTGATCTTGTGTCATGATGGTTGATAGACAAGCTTAAAGAGTCACTCAATGTTTCGTTTCCTTCCCTTGAAAATGTTATATGCTTTAACTCTCTTCCCTTAGCCTCCCTTAGCACCCTTACCTCCCTTTACCCCTTTTTTTAACCCTTTAGTTCCCTTTAGGTTGTTTTTTTTGGTTGTGGTTTCTCGTGTGTATGTTGTTTTTTTTGTTTGTTTTTTGTTTGTTTTTTTCTATTCAGGTGTTTCGTGTTTAGTTCCTTGTTGTGTCATGAGTTTGTTATGTGTGTGTGTGTGTGTGTGTGTGTGTGTGTGTGTGTGTGTGTGTGTGTGTGTGTGTGTGTGTGTGTGTGTGTGTGTGTGTGTTTGTTTATGGCGTCGTGATTGGGTGTGGTGTGTGTGAGGACATTGGACAGGGTTAGAGAGGTGTGTTGAGAATGTCAGGTGTGTGTGTGTGTGTGTGTGTGTGTGTGTGTGTGTGTGTGTGTGTGTGTGTGTGTACAGAAGTATGATGAATTTAAAGACCAAGTAGGAGAAGATAAGCAAGGTATGAGAGAGAGAAAAAAAAATAAAGAGAGAAAAAAAAATGAGAAAGAAAAAAAGAGAGATAGAGATAGAGAGAGAGAGAAGGATGCTGTCACCTGTGTAGGACTTCAGCATCACTGGTCATAGAGGAATACAAGGAGCGTAGGATGGGCTTGGTAAGAAACAATAGAGGGAGTGACTTGTTCTCTCCTTCCCTTCCTTCCCTCCTTCCCTTCCTTCACTTCCCTCCCTCCTTCCCTCCTTTCCTCCTTTCCTCCTTTCCTTCCTTCTCCCTTTCCTTCCCTCCTTCCCTCCTTCCCTCCTTCCCTTCCTTCCCTTCTTCCCTACTTCCCTCCTTTCCTCCTTCCCTCCTTCCCTCCTTCCTCTCCTCTTCTAAAACCTCAATGATGCTTATTTTCCTTGGGGTTGAGGCTGACCATGTCTTTCCCTGCTACTCCTGTTTATTTTGATGATCTGAAGGTTTTGTCATCCTCCTCCTCCTCTTCCTCCTCCTCCTCCTCCTACTCTTCCTGCTTCTTCTCATTCCTTTAAATCTTTTCTTCCACTCAGATTTATTTTTTATATTTTCTACCTTGCGTTTTTTTTTTTTTTTTTTGTCTTATTTACCGATTGCTGTTTCACTCTTTATTTTCTTTCTTTCTTACTTTCTTTCTCTTTTTCTTTCTCTCAGGTATCGCTTTCCATATGAATTTTTAGGCTTTCATTCTCTTGCATCCCCTCCTTTTCCTTTCCTCCTCCTCCTCCTCCTCCTCCTCCTCCTCCTCCTCCTCCTCCTCCTCCTCCTCCTCCTCCTCCTCCTCCATCTCAATTATTACCGTCTATTCTTCCTCCTTTCAGTCAAGTCTTATCTCCCTATTCTTCTTGAGGCTCCTCCCATCACGCTCACCCTCCCTTAGTCCAATCAACCCTTCCATTAACCATAGATACCCCCCTTACCTCCCTCCATACCCACCCCTTCATGCAAGATATACCCTACCTTCCCCTACACACCCCCTATAGAAATACCCTATGAAAGACACCTATCACCCGTCTTCTTTCTATGCCTCTCATCCTCGTTTTCTTTCTCTCTCTCTCCTTCTCTATCTCCTTCCTTTCTTACGTTATCGCTCTACCGTCACTTCGCAATTTACGTTCACTACAATACACCTTGGTCTGCTAATTACTTGGTGACGTGAGGGAAATTGTAATCGGTCGCAGGTAATTTTTCATACCTGTCGAGAAGGGTGAAGGTGGACATAGAGGGAGTGTAGAGGACTTAGATATATGGGTGTAGATGAGTATATTGTTATTTTATGAGTGAAGGGAGTGGGTGGAAGGGTGGAGAATGGGTGTGCTGGGTAGGGAAAAGGACCAGGTGAAAGGGTAGAGGAGGAGGAGGAGGAGGAGGAGGAGAGGGAAGATTATGATGATAAATGGAGTCTTCAAAGTACATGTGTTTGAATATTTATATTTTTATGCACGTCCGTGATTTGTATTTTTAGTTATTTATGTGAAAGTATTTATCTTGTGTACGTACATGTGCGTTAAAAACAGGAAGAAAGAAATGCGTGGCCATGTGTACGTTTTCATAAGAGCGAGAGAGAGAAGAAAAAATATATATACTTTCTCCACAACACGTTTTCTTTCTCTTTATTTTACTATAGTTCACCATGAAAAAAAAAATCATAGCATAATATATTTAAAAAAATCTAATAATAATACTTTAAAATAATTATCCCATCTCACCACCAACAAACTTTTTATTTTTATTTTATCTTAGCGCAAAGATAATCAAAGGAAGACTTACCTTACGTATGCATACCTGTGCAAACACCTTAATTAATGTGACTTTTATCTTTACAGGTGAGTTGGTCAGCTGCGTGGCGAGGTTGTGCAAGAAAACATTTATGTGAGTATCATTAATGTTGTGTTTGTAAAGATTAATAAGTTAAGGTAAAAATGTAGACTGATCGACAGCTGATAATCATGTCACCTGCATGTTGTTATTCCATTTATTAGAATATATATTTATCTGATGTGTGTGTGTGTGTGTGTGTGTGTGTGTGTGTGTGTGTGTGTGTGTGTGTGTGTGTGTGTGTGTGTGTGTGTTTGAGAGAGAGAGAGAGAGAGAGAGAGAGAGAGAGAGAGAGAGAGAGAGAGAGAGAGAGAGAGAGAGAGAGAGAGAGAGAGAGAGAGAGAATGACAGTCAAGTGAGGTAAGCAAGCAAGGGAGGAAATCTTTAGGACAAACGCACACACACACACACACACACACACACACACACACACACACACACACACACACACACACACACACACACACACACACACACACACAGCAAAATAAATGGAAGGGAAATTGTCAAAGTAAATCCCAAAATATAAATAGGAAAAGAAAATGTTACGAAAATATAAACAGAAAACAAAGAGAAAGAAATAAACTTTAAAAATACAGATATTAAAACCAAAAAAAAGAGAGAGGGGGAAAAAATCTGAAATATCTAACTAATAAATTACCTGAATACTAACTAATTAAATAAATAAACAGATTAATTAACCATCATAACCGAATAACTAGATGGACCTTATTTTCACTTCCTTTCGAATTCTTAAATAACTTCACTTTTCACTAATTTACGAACACAAAAAACGTAATTCTTATCCCCCATCATAAAAAAACATTAATTTTCAAGAACACTTTCTCCCTAACTTACGATATTTCAAGGACCTCAATTTTCACCTCACTTACAAACAAACACGAACCTATTTTCCCTCAGATCATCATTATCTTCCCTTCCTTCCCATCCTTCCCTTCCTTCCTTCCCTTCCTTCCCTTCCTCCCTTCCTTCCCTTCCTTCCTTCCCTTCCTTCCCTTCCTTTCCTTCAGAGGTCATGTCATCTCGCGTCCCCTTCAGAGCACCCTGGAAGCCTTGCCCAGACCGAGACCACGCCGGTGAAATATGATATAAAACGCTATGTCATTTCTTACTATATACCCTCTCGTGTCCGTTCGTCCGTGGTGTCCGTGGAAGGAGAGGTGGAATATATTGTCCCTGATGTAACGTCCGCCCAGATCGATCTTCAGTTTCTTTTTCTTTCTGTAAATATGGTGATTTTATGCATACGAGCGCTGGAGAGGCCTGGAATATGCATGTAACTCATTATAATTACAAAACTGGAGCTGCCTCAAGGTCTGCCAATCCGTACACTCGTTAATGGATAAGTTATCGATATCACGTTAATTGGATTGAATTACTTGCTGGACCATTTTTCCTGCCATTATGTCCACGAGGATGATAAGGAGAACATACTTTTATTTTTCCTACTCCATCTAGACTCCTCCTCCTCCTCCTCCTCCTCCTCCTC
>JAXIVD010001489.1:40370-42870 GCA_036785275.1 Cancer borealis | reverse complement strand
TATTGCCAAAAGAATAAAGGGAATCCAATCCTCCTTCAGTCCTTTACGTTGAAGGTTAGACACTCCCTCTCCCAATACCCTTAAGGGAAAAAAATAAATAGAATAAAAGCGAGGGGGAAAAAAAATAAGAATAATGACCCTTGATGTTTACATTTCACATTAATATTCTTGACAGGAGGGAAAAAAATATACATAAGGCGATGAGACACTTTATCTATATATCATCCATCTTTTTTTCCCTAAGTATGATAAGGTAACATATTGCTTTTGTACTCTAGGGACAAGGGAAGAAAGGGAGGGAAGATAGGAAGGAAGGGAAATAAGATAAAAAAGAAGTAAGGAAGGTAAGAGAAAGAAAGAAGGAAGGAAAGGAAGGTAGAAAGGGGAAGGACATACAAGGAGTAGATGGAAGGAAAGGGAAAAGGAGAGAAAGTGAAGAGGGGAAAGGAGGAATTGGGGAAAGGAAGAATAAGAGGCTTACCATCGGGGAACACTGACCAGGAGGATTAGGTGTGGTGGTGGTGGTGGTGGTGGTGGTGGTGGTGGTGGTGGTGGTGGTGTGGCTTAGGGCGTACTGTAAGTGTGTTTGTAGTAGTAGTAGTAGTAGTAGTAGTAGTGGTAGGGTGGTGACATGATAAGATTGTATATATGCTCCTTATTTCCGGGTCAGAATGATATTAATTTATTATATTATGTTCGTTAAAGTTGTAAGTATCATCGATGAGTCTAAGAAAATGTATAACTTATTCATATTGTTACTCATTATGAATGTAAAACTATTTTTCATATCCTATACATCGATAATAAGGAGTTAGCAAGACGCATTATACATTTCCAAAGGAGATTTCAATATTAATATACTACTTTTTATCTACATACAAGTTTAAGTTTATGAATAAGTCAACAAGGAAACACGACCGGAACAGGTACAGTTTCTAGAGGTCACAGGAAGTGCATGACCCAGCATCAACACACTCCATTATGATTGGCTGACTGACTATTCAATGTTTAGTTTGGGAAGACTGACCCGTGGTGATCCGGGGTAGGGACTTAACCTTACATGACCTTATCTATTCTATGGGAAGCACAAGACGACCCCCCCATCCCTCCCTCCCCCTTCCTATCCCCCTCCTCCCTCCCCCCCTCCTCTACACACAGTCTCGGGTTAAAACAAAGCTATCGTGACGCTCAACTTTGCGTATCAATTTTCATAAACGAAGTCCAGACAACCCGATCGCTCACCTCACCCGTCACCTCCCACCCAAGCCGTTCCTTCCCCCTCCAAGCCCCCCAAAAATCCATCACCCAAACAAGAGTGAGTGGATCCAACCCTATAGACATTAGACCCAAAGTATAAGGGAGTTTGTGTATGATTCTCAGCCATATAGCGTGTTGTGTGTTAGCGTTATCTTACCCCGGAACAGGTAATGGAGGCTGTGTGGGTGATCTTCCGTCTCGCTCCCAACATCAGGTTTAGAATTAGTTTTAAAGATCGGTATATGGGGGTACAATTTATGTGTATGGGAAGGTCATGACCCTAGCCAGCCAGGTAAGGTACAGGTGCTCACGAGGCGGCCCCATGAATTAGTGTGAGGCTCGGTCAAGGCTCATACTCACCTGGTTTAGAGTGAATAAGTGTGAGTACCTGAGTGATTAGTTTGTGAAGGGATTGTATGGTAATAATTTTTTTTTTAAGTTTGATTTTTTGGTGAGGTGAAGTTAGTGAGTGATTGAGTTATGAGTTGATGGAATGAGTGTAAGGAGGGTGATATATGACCTCTTTGTATGAGAGAAAAATAACTACAGGTATAGACATTTCTTAGTGATGTAATAGTAATGTTAAGGAAAATCTGAATGCATAGACTCAATGAATAATGAAACTGTATAATGAAAAGAAACTATTTTAAGGTTAGCCTCCCCTCACCTCTAATTGGCTTCTACGTTTTCTATGCTCGTGATTTTGACAGGTATTAATTTCATGGTGATTGCCTCGTTCAGATTTATTGATGCTCATACGAGGTTTATGACGTGTGTGTGTACGTGTGTGTGTGTGTGTGTGTGTGTGTGTGTGTGTGTGTGTGTGTGTGTGTGCGTGTGCGTGTGTGTGTAACGGAACCAGTATACACAACAATGAATAAAAATACCAACCCTCGTATGTTAATGAAGAAAATAGAAACTAACCAAAAAAAAGAATAAATATATGTAAATAATTATAGGTAAGGCGAGTTAATTGCCATCATTAACCCTGCAAGATGCAATTTTCAGTTTTACATTCCAATCATGACACACTCACTTCATTTCTCATCCCATCTATGTTGACACTAATTGTGGGAATGACTTGGAGGAAGGAGAGAGGAAAGGGAAGGAGAAAGGAGGGAAAGGGCTGGAGGGGGAGGAAGAGGGAGGGAGAGAGAGAGAGAGAGAGAGAGAGAGAGAGAGAGAGAGAGAGAAGGGAAGAAGGTATTACAGTATATTTCCTTCTTCCTCTTCTCTGCAATGT
>JAXIVD010001489.1:25370-35370 GCA_036785275.1 Cancer borealis | reverse complement strand
TAGGAATAGAAGGAAGGAAGGAAGGAAGAGAAGGAAGGAAGGAAGGGCGGTAAGATAGAGAGACATATAATCACCTTTGTATAAGCTAATTGATGGTGGCGTGCAGGAGATGCAATTAGTGACCAGGTTAATGACTTGAAGGTGTGGGAGCAGTGTTGTTATCTGAAGATGAGGGTGATTCTTAGTCTCCTTCGTCAGGGCATTCAAGACAAGCTGCAAGGATGGCCTAGTCAACGCCTCCAATATTGCGAGACTAAAGACAACACTGACTTTTTACGATCCTGCAACTCAGTAAGAGGAAACAAGAGGAGTAAGAGGAGGAGAAGACAGGAAATTAAGGTCCCAGACAGATAGAGAGAGAGAGAGAGAGAGAGAGAGAGAGAGAGAGAGAGACGAGAGAGAGAGAGAGAGAGAGAGAGAGAGAGAGAGACCTTCCTCCCTCCCTCCCTCTCCCTCCCCTCCCTCCACTCCCTCCCTCCCTCCTTCGCTAACTAATGGGTAAGACTAACAGGGAGGAGGGACGGTTCAGGGACGGTACAGAGACGGTTTAGGGACGGTTCAGGGATGGCTACGACATACTAGGGGTGGAAGGAAGGCTGTTCTTGATTGCCTTGCCTAAGGACGTGTTCTGATTGGTTATTGATTAGGGTCGAAGTAGGAATTTGATTGGCTTGTGGCGAGGGGGTGAAACGCTCTAATTGGCTCTTAGTCCAAGATAATTTAGTTGTTGTCTGCCATTTAGTCCATAATTAAGCCTTACAGATAGAAAACAATAAAGACAGAAGGAGATGAAGATGAACACGTCACAAGGATACATTAATTAACATCCTTAAATGGAGTCATATTTTCCTATTCTGACTTCTTTATTAAACGTCCTTGAGTCACCCTTTAAATAATAGTCGCATAGAAAACGGAATGCCGGCCGGGGTGGGAGGCGCTCTGTAATTCTGGTCCGGTATTGTCACCTTTTAAACTCAATTGAATGTCAAAACAATTGTCCCCAAGTTGAAGTAAGAATTCGTGTCAGGGCATTCTAGTGAGGTTTTAGTATTACACACACGCACACGAGAGAGTGAGAGAGAGAGAGAGAGAGAGAGAGAGAGGAGAGAGAGAGAGAGAGGAGAGAGAGAGAGAGAGAGAGAGAGAGAGAGAGAGATATACTATGTGGATGGAATACATACGATGAAAACGTGTGTGTGGTGTGGGTTGTGTGTGTGTGTGTGTGTGTGTGTGTGTGTGTGTGTGTGTGTGTAATGTGGTGTGTGGGTGTGTCGGGTGGGTGTGATGTCAATAGTAAACATTCATTCCCCCTATTTCCATCGCAAAACATTAAAACAGAAAGGAGAAAGGAGGAAGGAGGAGGAGGAACAGACTTAATATGGAGGGAGAGAGGGAGAGAAGGAAGGAAGGAAGGAAGGAAGGAAGGAAGGGAGGAAGGGGAGGGGAAGGGAGACAGTGGAGGAATGCCATTTTGATATGCAGGGCGTGTCACTAACCAGGGAGGGCCACGCAGGGGACGAGGGGCACTGAGGGGAGACGTCAGTGGCACCCCCTTATATAGGCTAAGACGCTGTGCCAGGCTTGAGGGCGGGGTAGTGGGGCAGTAGCGGCAAGGAAGAGGAGGAGTAATTGGCCCCTTTGCAAGCCGTAGTAGCAGGAACGGGAGCAGGGGGACGGGGCGGGGCAGGGGTGGGGCAAGGCAGGGGTGGGCGGGGTGGGCGGAGTGTTGAATTGTAGGGAAATTGTGACCCAGATTGCATTGTAAAGGAAGTGTAATAATCTGGTGTTTTAGGAGGAATTAAATGTGGTTGTAAAATGGTTTATACGCCTTTTCTTGTCTTTTTTTGGCCTTCCTTGTGTGTGTGTGTGTGTGTGTGGCTGTGTGTGTGTGTGTGTGGTGTGTGTGTGTGTGTGTGTGTGTGTGTGTGTGTGTGTGTTAAGGGGGTACAGCTGACTCCCTGTTGCTAGCTGCCCCTATGACTGACTGACCTCAAACCCAGCTGACTGGACTGACTCTCTCTCTCTCACTCTCTCGTCTACTCTTCTCTCGTCTCTTCATCTCCTCGTCTCTTCGTCTTCCTGTCTCGTCTTCTCTCCTCGTTCGTCGTCTCTCTTCTGTCGTAACCTCGCACACCATGTAATTCGATAATGCGTAGGTTTGGATGTCCTCACACACGCACATGGGTTCACACACACGACACACACTACGACGTACACACACACGACCACGACAGAGCTACAGCACACGACACACACACGAACAGACGGGTACTCACACTAGCACACGACACCACAACAATGATAACAAAGACACAGTTACATTTTCTCTCTCTGTAATACATCTTTATATTCTTTTCTTTTTTTCCTCTTTTTTTATCCGGCAATAACTTTATCTGTTGTGACTTTACTGTTACTTTACTGTTTTTTTCTTACTTTGCCGTTACACTCACTTCCGTTACCGGTGAAAAATTAAACAGGAAATTCGTTAACCTACATCATATAACAACGAGGGAAATGTATTTAGTTTATCGTTATCTTATAGTACCGAGATAGAAAAATAAATGCATATTGTGATACACATCACACACACACACACACACACACACACACACACATACACAAACACACACACAACATTTTAAAGACATTGATAGACAAACAACATTTCCTTCTTAAGCTACTGTTCTCTCCTTGCCTCCCTTCCCTCCTTCCTTAACCCTCTTCCCTTCTCCTTATCTTTCCCTGAGGACGAGAAACTTGTGTGAGGGGAAATCAAAAGCAGGTTTCATCAGAGGGGGAGATAAGGTTTGGGATAAGCGTGACTCCCTCTCGTGCCTTATCTCTTGATGTTATGATCCTTAGCGATACTCAATTGTCTCTTTATCTGATTTTCGTTTATTGGAGATATACCACAATTTTTTTTTTTATACAATAGTTTACCCATAAATTGAGCTCTGTGATTTACTCGTTTCCTTACGTTGATATATTGAAATGGAACTATATGATGTTACGTAAGCGAGAGGGTTGTGAAAATTGTGGAAATTGAAGCATTAAATGAGGGTTTCAAGATAAGACACTAAAATGATTGAGGTTTGATAATAAGCCTCATTTGTTACGCTAAAAAGATAACAAGAAACAAAAGAATAACGTAAATATAAAACTAAATGCATTTCTGGTCATGAAGAAAAGATCACAAGAAAGAAGAAAGAATGAGAGAAAAAAAATTTCCCCTATTACTTACATCATTTAGGGACGGGGCTGACTTACCCTGGCCTCATCACCCTTCCTCCCAAGGCCAGGTAGGAGGCGTGATTTAAGGGTTAACTTGGCCCACTGTACAGGTAAGTCTACGTGTGTCACCATGCTGAAGATTTGATTGGAAGCTGGGTGATTGGTTCCAGGTAATCCAGGACTGGGTGACTGGAAGGGATTAGGTGATTAGATAGTAGTAGTAGTGAGTAGTATAGCTGAGTAGTAGTAGTAGTAGTAGTAGTTGTTGTTGTTGTTGTTGGTGTTGTTGTTGTTGTTGTGGTTGTGTTTTGGAAGCAATGGTTGATAATGAGTTAGTAAGTGGAGGACAAATATTACGTTTTACAGGACAATATTTTCTTCTGGGTAATTTATTTTTCATCGTAATACAATTTCATCCACCCTTTTCTTCTTCTTGTTCATCGCCTCTTTCTTCTTCTTCTTCTTCATCCTCTGTCTTCTTCTTCTTCTTTATCTTCTTTTTTCCTTTCTTCTTATAATTTTTTCCCTCTCGTTTTGGTATTTTTCCTTCTTTTCGGAAATTGACTTCCGGCACTTGATTAAAAATTTCATAAACTTCCATTCCGGTATTTTCCTTTATCAGTACAGGAACTTCCTCTATTATTGTCATTATTGCACTCTTTTGTTTTAAGTTAAGAGAACACGAACAGTCATTTTATGTATAATTATGAATAGACACTTTTACATTTTCTCACGTGTGCTAATGTGTGGCAAGAGAGTTTCAAGACTTTACCGTTTCAAATATAATGTGTTTTTATTTATTCATAATATTTTATTTTATTTTTATTTTTGCATAGGTAGTGTTATTCATTTCGTAGATTAAAAAAAACAACTATTATATACATGTCTTTCTATATTTCACGTGTCCTTTCTTTCTCAATAACTCAAATTGTTTAATTTTTCATCACAACACAGTTTCCTCTTGCACTTTTTTCATTGTCATTCATTATTTTACATTGAATTTTGATTGCATTCCCGAAACATTGAGGGTTAGCATGTGTGTGTGGTGTGTTGTGTATGTGTGTGTGTGTGTGTGTGTGTGTGTGTGTGTGTGTGTGTGTGTATGTATGTATGTATTGTAGTGCGTGTATGTGTGAAAAATATCCTGATACCTGGTCGTTTTGTCCCTAAAATGCGATTGAAGTGGTTGATCCTTTGTGGGGCGAAACGACCTGATGATTATTGGTTTTATGACCGTAATGTCCCGTTAGATTGCATACCTTACTGAACGATACCCAGTCTACCGAGGGGGTCTGCTGGACGATGTATTAATGAAACCACGAATCAGTAAGATTCAAAAGGGTTTCGTTCATGGGGACCTTTTTCACATGCCTATCCACAACCCACCCTGTCCCTCCAGCCTCACTCTTCCCATCCATCCGACCCTCCACACCCTATTCCTCTTCCTCTTCCTCCTCCTCCGTCCTCCTCCTCCTTCTCCTGTCTCCTTCTCCTTCCTCCTCCTCCCTCCTCCTCCTCCTCCTCCTCGTCCATCTCTCACGCCCTTCCTTTCCCCTTCCCTTCTAACCATTAACCTTCTCGTTCCTTCTCCTTTACTGTCCTTTTCCTATCGTATTTTCTTCGCTTTATTCACTTCTATCTCTCTCTCGCCATCTTCTGTTTCGTTTTATGTGTGTTTTAGTGTGTGTGTATGTGTGTGTGTGTGTGTGTGTGTGTTGTGTGTGTGTGTGTGTGTTGTGTGTGTGTGTGTGTGTGTGGTGTGTGTGTGTGTGTGTGTGTGTGTGTGGGTGTGTGTGTTTCTTCCGTTTTTTTTTTTCATTTCTTGTTATTGAGTCTGGTTATTTGTTTTACTTTGGAAACACTACACACACGACACGTACACACAGACACACACACACACACACACACACACACACACACACACACACACACACACACACACACACACACACACACACACACAGACAAACCTTTCAAAACATTCTTAATCTCTTATATCTTTTCGAGTTAACTGTCTTTCTTAACATTTCTCCTTCTAGCCTTATCCTCCCCTTCTGTCCCCTTCCCTCCTTCCCTCCCCTCCATCCCTCCTTCCCTCCATCCCGTCCTTCCCTCCATCCCTCCTTGCCTCTTGGCACCATCGGTATCACTAGTCAGGTTGCGAGAGCCTCCTCTTACCTGTTCTGACTTACCTGAGGAAGGGAGGTTACTGTCTCACCCATCTTAGAGGATTGAGGGCGGCAGAAGGAGGTAGGGGAGGGAGGGAAGGGAGGGAGGGAGGGAGGGGGAGGGAGAGGAGGGGAGGGAGGGAGGGGGAGGGAAGGGGTAAGGGTGTGGAGGGTAGTAGTGTTTGTATACATGGGCTTGACTGTGTGTTTGTCATGGGGCACTGGTTCGAGCCTTAATAGGGATGAATTTTTTTTTTTGTATTATTTCGTAGTGTTATGTGTGTTGTTTTCTCTTTCTCGTGTCCTGATTTTTACCTGGTTTGTTATGAGTCATTGTTGTTGATTGGGTGATTATTTCAATTTTTCTTTTTATGTGTTTTTTGGAATAATTTCGTGTTTATTGGCATATTTTCCTTCGCTGAGCGTCAAACATTTATTTTTTTCATTTATTTTCCTTAGTGTCATTCCGTCTATTCGCAAGGGGTGGAAATATAAATCAAAAATATATGATTTGCGTGTATATCATCGACCTACATCGATAACCCCGTCGTGACCTTAGATGTAAAAGAGGAGTAAAACAAGAACAAAATTAGTAGAAAGAAATAAGAAACTCAATGCATTATTAACATTTATTCAATAGTTTTCAGACCTTGGTTCCTCTTGATTTGAGTCTTGGGCAGATGAAGGGGCAGTGAAGTGGCAGTGAAGGGCAGTGAGGACCACCCAACCTCTTAATGGTGACAGTGCATGGGAACCCTTCTTTATATTATCTTCTGACCCTTTCCCATTCCCTTGCCTTGCCCTTGCCTCCTCGCCCTTCCTCCTCTTCCTTCTCTTCTCCCTCCACCATACCTGTCTTCCACACACTCAATACCCACGATGTCTTCTCCTACCCTTCCATGCCTCGTCAAGTACCGCCTTCCTCCTCCTTCCTTCCATCTCTTCCCCGTCCCGTCCCTACACACCCTTCTATATATGCTATAGACAAGACCTCTTCTCTCTCGTGTATTCTTCCTTCCTACCTTGGCCCTATCTCCTTTCATTTACCTTTCACGCTTCTTACCTTCCTTACTTTCTTCCTTTCTTCCTTTCTTCCTTCCTTGCTCTTGTCTAGCATCCCTAACGGCCCCCTAGGACGACCTACAATATTGACAAAGGTAACATATATTTCTTTTTTACCACCGAGAGTAATTGAGTATCAGATGACGAGAAAACCAGGTAGATCCCCGTAACAAGGAGGCAGGTAATGAGAGGCAGGTGTGGTAGGGGGAGGAGGGAGGGCAGGTAGGAGGGAGGAAAGGGAGGAAGGAGGGGGAGGAGGGAGGGAAGCACCAGTCTGTAATGGTTTGTCTACTGTAAAACACTTGCACCAAATGAAGATACATTGAGATGGGAAGTGGATTTTCCGACATAGAAAAGCAGCGTATGGTACATGTGTTTGCTTTAGGTGTTTAGATATGGCCCCCCTTTCTCTCGTCTCTTTTCTCTTTCTTTCTCTTTCTCGTCATACTCTTTACTTTTATATATCTCTTTTCAGTTTCTTTCGTACATCAACAAGTAATAAAAGTCTGGTTATATAAAGTATGTCATTGTTACTCTATTTGGTGATGGAGTTAGTGTATGACAATTCCTTTTCATCTTTACATAAACAGGTCACGAGTAGATCTGAAGCCTTCCAGTGAAAACCAGATGTACACTTTCAGCTTATCTCTATTTGGGGGGTGTGGTAAGGACAAGGCATACCAAACACACGACACACACACACACACCACACACTACACACACGACAGCGACACGGGGGAACGCACACACACACACACACAGCACACACACACACACACGACACAGGGGCCACACGGACACACACACATATCCTTGGTAGCCTGCAACACCTGTCTACACTTGTACAGATGTGTGAATGTGGCACAGGTGAGAGGGGCCAAACTTCTTACCTGAAAAGTAGGTGGGTCAGCTGATATGCAGGTAAAGAAAAGTTTTAGATATAGATAATGTAAAGTATATACAGGAAGAAGGGTAATTTATTAGTAATACTATTGACTCATGAACTGATATATATGTGTATAATAGTTTTTTTTTTACCATATTTTTTCACTCAGTAGTTGTGTGTTGGTATGGATTGCACTGAAGGCTAATCTTTAATGACTCATATGCTTGAGAGGAGGGGGAGGGAGGGTAGGGGAGGAGGAGGGAGGAGGAGGAGGGAGGGGGAGGAGGAGGAGAGGACACTTGCACTATGACCGGTGACCCAGAGATGGTGACCGTCGAATTAAGTGTGTCCCGCTGTCCGCCGACGTGATAGTCTCTGGGTCCTCGGTGTGTGGGCGTAGGCTGATGATCCTCCTCCTCCTCCCCTCCTCCTCGCTCCTCCCTCCTCCTCCTCCTCCTCCTCCTCCTCCTCCTCCCTCCTCTTCCCTCCTCTTCCTCTTCTTCTTCCTCATGACACCGGGCGTCTTGGTCTGTGTGTTTGGTGTCAGAAAGTGTGTCAGTGTTGCCAAGTGTGTGGTGTGTGGTGTGTGTTGTGTGTGTGTGTGTGTGTGGTGTGGTGTGTGTGTGTGTGTGTGTGTGTGTGTTGTGTGTTGTGTGTAATTAATTTTCTTTACTCAATATGTATTATTTTTTTAGATATATAAAACATACAAATCTACATACGACGTGTTTATGAGAGAAATATATGTTTTTTTTCCTCGCTTTTTTTTCTTCTTCGTATATTCAATAACAAATCACAACACTTCTCGTTAAGATATATATATTCTTTTTTTTTTTATAGAATCACAATGTTCTTTAAACTCTCAAACGCCATAAGGTAAATATTCTGCAGTGAAAGCATATACCAAATAAGTCTTGAACTCTCTGTCCTCTTAACCACCACCACCACCACCACCACCACCACCACCACCACCACCACCACCACCACCACCGGGACCACTAACGTCTAAATTCTTACCATGTCCTGCCCCACCCTAGCCCCCGCCCTGGCCCCGCCCCTCGCCCCGCCTTACCCTTAGCTGCGCCTCCTTCCCACTCGCTCTCTCGTCCCTACTGGCCATCTCATCCTTACTTACCCTGCGCTCCACCCTTGACGCCCCACGCCCGCCCACGCCGTGTCTGTGGTAGATGGTGGGGGTGGTGTTGTTCCCTTATCATGTCATAGGCTGGTCAGGATGAAGGGTTCCCTGCGCCACGCCCACAAGGAGATTAGGGTTGAAGTAGGTGTGTATGGCAGGACCGGGTCAAGTTACTGCTTCTCTCGTCTCTCTCTTCGTCTCGTCGGGGTTCTCTCTCTCTCGGTCTCGGGTCTCGTCGGTCTCTCGTCCTCGTCATTCTCGGGTCTCTCTCTGCTCTCTGCCGTCGTCTCGTCTTCGTCTCTCTCTCGTCTCTCGGCCTGTGTTGTTAAGTAATCCGTTTCATCACGTTCATGACACACTTACGAAACTTATTAATAAAAGATGACTCGTTAATTGTTGAGGAAGGTTAGTATTCGTATTATTATTATTATTATTATTATTATTATTATTATTATTATTATTATTAGTAGTAGTGAGTAGTAGTAGTAGTAGTTAGTAGTGTAGTAGTAGTAGTAGTAGGGAAAGGAGAGAGAGAAATTAAAAGATATATGTTTAATACACTTTTTTTCATATATGTTATTTGCCTCTCTCCTTTTTTACCCTCCCTCCTCCCTCACACCACCACCACCACCACCACCACCACCACCACCATCATCACCACCGACCACCACCACCACCACCACCACCACCGACCACCTACCACCGATCACCACCACCACCTACCACCACCACCACCACCACCACCACCGACCACCATACATCATCACCACCCCACCACCACCACCCACCACCACCACCACCGACCACCGACCACCACCACGCACCACCACCACCACCACCCATCACCACCCACCACCCGCACCACCCGACCGACGCGCGGGTCTCATGGCCTGGCAGGAACTATCATCTTTCTTACGTCACGTCACACTCATCACCACGTCATCACCACTATCATCACTACTGGCGTCAACACCACTCACCACCACCACCACCACCACCACGCCTCATTGCCATAACCTCACCCCGGAAATTATATATATTTTTTTATTATTGTTTTAGATATTTTCTTTCTTTCATTTTGGGTTTTAGTTTGTTGATATTTTATTGTTATATATTGTTTTAGTTTGGTTTAATATTTTCACATGTGTTTTTTTTTTTTTTTTTTTTAGTTTATTTGGGTAATACTTTTTTTTTTGCATTTTTTCGGCTTAATTTTTGAGTTGGTAATACTTTCAACCATTTTTTTTTCATTTAATATCAGTCAGGGTAACATCTATTTTTTTTTTTTTAATATCTAACATTACTTATACTAATAACAACATTTTTTTTCCCATCTTAACCTAACTTTCTTTTCTTGCCCTTCCTTAGTGTCTATTTCATAAGTCTACTACATATTAGGTATACATTTCCCACGTAATCACCATCACCATCACCATCACCATCACCATCCGACCATCACCATCACCATTATACAAGCAACGATGACAAAAAAAATACCCTTTATCAGACCTATAT
>JAXIVD010001489.1:17500-25170 GCA_036785275.1 Cancer borealis | reverse complement strand
CTCCTCCTCCTCCTCCTCTTCCTACTTATTGTCATGTCCCTCTTCTCCTTATAACAGCTACCTCCCTCTTCGACTTTTCTTATCATCCGTCCTACCTCTTCTTCTTCTTTCTTCTTCCTTCTTCTTCTTCTTCTTCTTCTTCTTCTTCTTCTTCTTCTTCTTCTTCTTCTTCTTCTTCTTCTTTTTCTTCTTCACCCCCTCCCCACTCCCCCCCACACCCTCTGCTAAGGTCCTTGTGGTTTGGGAAATGACTCGTAATTTGAGGAATTTTCAAGCATTAGTCTTGTTCATCTTTCACATTTATTTCTCATTTTGTTACACCTTCAAATTGCATCCTACGTTTAACTTTTTTTTTTTTTAATTTATTTATATTTCCGAAAGTTAGTTTTTAAGTCAGGTTTGGAAGGAAATAGTACATACCTACACGAATTTTTTTTTTTTACGTGTAGAAGGAAACAGTTATTAGTCTTGCAAATGGGAGTTAATGTATGTAGTAAGAAAATTAGTAATGTAAAATGCATAACACACTCAGACTTAGATTGTTTTATAATGTATAACTGAGTCTCCCTTTCTCTTTTCATCACGGGATTCAGAACACAACAAAAAACGAGAATTTAGATGTCTTTTCTACTTGCCTTAACGCTTCCCTCCTCCGCCGCCTCGCCAACTTTATGATCCATTAAATGTAGTTTCCTGGATGTAAGTGTGGAGTCGCGTCCCTGATGGATATCCAGACTCTAAGGGGAGGAGGAGGAGGAGGAGGAGGAGGAGGAGGAGGGAGAGGGATAAATCTTACTAGTAGAAGCGAGGAAGGATGAAATATAAACACTTAACTCTCTGATGTAGTTGTGTAAACCTGTATTTTGTTAGATTTTCATGACGTTTGGGTGAGGAAGAGCCTGGTATCAGCACCTCTATCTTGCTAGGAATAGAAGGAAGGAAGGAAGGAAGAGAAGGAAGGAAGGAAGGGCGGTAAGATAGAGAGACATATAATCACCTTTGTATAAGCTAATTGATGGTGGCGTGCAGGAGATGCAATTAGTGACCAGGTTAATGACTTGAAGGTGTGGAGCAGTGTTGTTATCTGAAGATGAGGTGATTCTTAGTCTCCTTCGTCAGGGCATTCAAGACAAGCTGCAAGGATGGCCTGTCAACGCCTCCAATATTGCGAGACTAAAGACAACACTGACTTTTTACGATCCTGCAACTCAGTAAGAGGAAACAAGAGGAGTAAGAGGAGGAGAAGACAGGAAATTAAGGTCCCAGACAGATAGAGAGAGAGAGAGAGAGAGAGAGAGAGAGAGAGAGAGAGAGAGAGAGAGAGAGAGAGAGAGAGAGAGAGAGAGAGACCTTCCTCCCTCCCTCCCTCCCTCCCTCCCTCCCTCCCTCCCTCCTTCGCTAACTAATGGGTAAGACTAACAGGGAGGGACGGTTCAGGGACGGTACAGAGACGGTTTAGGGACGGTTCAGGGATGCTACGACAACTAGGGTGGAAGGAAGGCTGTTCTTGATTGCCTTGCCTAAGACGTGTTCTGATTGGTTATTGATTAGGGTCGAAGTAGGATTTGATTGGCTGTGGCGAGGGGTGAAACGCTCTAATTGGCTCTTAGTCCAAGATAATTTAGTTGTTGTCTGCCATTTAGTCCATAATTAAGCCTTACAGATAGAAAACAATAAAGACAGAAGGAGATGAAGATGAACACGTCACAAGGATACATTAATTAACATCCTTAAATGGAGTCATATTTTCCTATTCTGACTCTTTATTAAAACGTCCTTGAGTCACCCTTTAAATAATAGTCGCATAGAAAACGGAATGCCGGCCGGGGTGGAGGCGCTCTGTAATTCTGGTCCGGTATTGTCACCTTTTAAACTCAATTGAATGTCAAACAATTGTCCCCAAGTTGAGTAAGAATTCGTTCAGGCATTCTAGTGAGGTTTTAGTAATACACACACGCACACGAGAGAGAGAGAGAGAGAGAGAGAGAGAGAGAGAGAGAGAGAGAGAGAGAGAGAGAGAGAGAGAGAGAGAGAGAGAGAGAGAGATTACTATGTGGATGGAATACATACGATGAAAAGTGTGTGTGGTGTGGTGTGTGTGTGTGTGTGTGTGTGTGTGTGTGTGTGTGTGTGTGTGTGTGTGTGTGGGTGTGGGTGGGTGTGATGTCAATAGTAAACATTCATTCCCTATTTCCATCGCAAAACATTAAAACAGAAAGGAGAAAGGAGGAAGGAGGAGGAGGAACAGACTTAATATGGAGGGAGAGAGGGAGAGAAGGAAGGAAGGAAGGAAGGAAGGAAGGAAGGGAGGAAGGGAGGGAAGGGAGACAGGGAGGAATGCCATTTTGATATGCAGGGCGTGTCACTAACCAGGGAGGGCCACGCAGGGACGAGGGGCACTGAGGGGACGTCAGTGGCACCCCTTATAAGGCTAAGACGCTGTGCCAGGCTGAGGGCGGGGTAGTGGGGCAGTAGCGGCAAGGAAGAGGAGGAGTAATTGGCCCTTTGCAAGCCGAGTAGCAGGATGGGCAGGACGGGGCGGGGCAGGGTGGGGCAAGGCAGGGTGGGCGGGGTGGGCGGAGTGTTGAATTGTAGGAAATGTGACCCAGATGCATTGTAAAGGAAGTGTATAATCTGGTGTTTTAGGAGGAATTAATGTGGTTGTAAATGGTTTATACGCCTTTCTTGTCTTTTTTGCCCTTCTGTGTGTGTGTGTGTGTGTGTGTGTGTGTGTGTGTGTGTGTGTGTGTGTGTGTGTGTGTGTGTGTGTGTGTGTGTGTTAAGGGGACAGCTGACACCCTGTTGCTAGCTGCCCCTATGACTGACTGACCAACCAACCCAGCTGACTGACTGACTCTCTCTCTCTCTCTCTCTCTCTCTCTCTCTCTCTCTCTCTCTCTCTCTCTCTCTCTCTCTCTCTCTCTCTCTCTCTCTCTCGTAACCTCCACCACCAGTAATTCGATAATGCGTAGGTTTGGATGTCCTCACACACGCACATGGGTTCACACACACACACACACACACACACACACACACACACACACACACACACACACACACACACACACACACACACACACACAATGATAACAAAGACACAGTTACATTTTCTCTCTCTGTAATACATCTTTATATTCTTTCTTTTTTTCTTCTTTTTTTATCCGCAATAACTTTATCTGTTGTGACTTTACTGTTACTTTACTGTTTTTTTCTTACTTGCCGTTACACTCACTCCGTTACCGTTGAAAAATTAACAGGAAATTCGTAACCTACATCATATAACAACGAGGGAAATGTATTTAGTTTATCTTATCTTATAGTACCAGATAGAAAATAAATGCATATTGTAACACACACACACACACACACACACACACACACACACACATACACACACACACACAACATTTTAAACATTGATAACAAACACATTTCCTTCTTAAGCTACTTTCTCTCCTTGCCTCCCTTCCCTCCTTCCTTAACCTCTCCTTCTCCTTATCTTTCCCTGAGGACGAGAAACTTGTGTTGAGGGGAAATCAAAGCAGGTTTCATCAGAGGGGAGATAAGGTTTGGATAAGCGTGACTCCTCTCTGCCTTATCTCTTGATGTTATGATCCTTAGCGATACTCAATTGTCTCTTTATCTGATTTTCGTTTATTGGAGATATACCACAATTTTTTTTTTATACAATAGTTTACCCATAAATTGAGCTCGTGATTACTCGTTTTCCTTACGTTGATATATTGAAATGGACTATATGATGTTACGTAAGCGAGAGGGTTGTGAAAATTGTGGGAAATTGAAGCATTAAATGAGGGTTCAAGATAAGACACTAAAATGATGAGGTTTGATAATAAGCCTCAATTTGTTACGCTAAAAAGATAACAAGAAACAAAAGAATAACGTAAATATAAAACTAAATGCATTCTGGTCATGAAGAAAAGATCACAAGAAAGAAGAAAGAAAGAGAGAAAAAAAATTCCCCTATTACTACATCATTTAGGGAGGGCTGACTTACCTGGCCTCATCACCCTTCCTCCCAGGCCAGGTAGGAGGCGTGATTAAGGGTTAACTTGGCCCACTGTACAGGTAAGTCTACGTGTGTCACCTGCTGAAGATTTGGTGAAGCTGGTGATTGGTTCCAGGTAATCCAGGACTGGTGACTGGAAGGGATTAGGTGATTAGATAGTAGTAGTAGTAGTAGTAGTAGTAGTAGTAGTAGTAGTAGTAGTTGTTGTTGTTGTTGTTGTTGTTGTTGTTGTTGTTGTTGTTGTTTTGGAAGCAATGTTGATAATGATTAGTAAGTGGAGGACAAATATTACGTTTTACAGACAATATTTTCTTCTGGTAATTTATTTTTCATCGTAATACAATTTCATCCACCCTTTTCTTCTTCTTTTTCATCCTCTTCTTCTTCTTCTTCTTCATCCTCTTCTTCTTCTTCTTCTTTATCTTCTTTTTCCTTCTTCTTATAATTTTTTCCCTCTCGTTTTGGTATTTTTCCTTCTTTTCGGAAAATTGACTTCCGGCACTTGATTAAAAATTTCATAAACTTCATTCCGGTATTTTCCTTATCAGTACAAACTTCCTCTATTATTGTCATTATTGCACTCTTTTGTTTTAAGTTAAGAGAACACGAACAGTCATTTTATGTATAATTATGAATAACACTTTTACATTTTCTCACGTGTGCTAATGTGTGGCAAGAGAGTTTCAAGACTTTACCGTTTCAAATATAATGTGTTTTATTTATTCATATATTTTATTTTATTTTTATTTTTGCATAGGTAGTGTTATTCATTCGTAGATTAAAAAAAACAACTATTATATACATTCTTTCTATATTTCACGTGTCTTTCTTTCTCAATAACTCAAATTGTTTAATTTTTCATCACAACACAGTTTCCTCTTCACTTTTTTCATTGTCATTCATTATTTTACATTGAATTTTGATTGCATTCCCGAAACATTGAGGGTTAGCATGTGTGTGTGTGTGTGTGTATGTGTGTGTGTGTGTGTGTGTGTGTGTGTGTGTGTGTGTGTGTGTATGTATGTATGTATGTATGTGCGTGTATGTGTGAAAAATATCCTGATACCTGGTCGTTTTGTCCCTAAAATGCGATGAAGTGTTGATCCTTTGTGGGGACGAAACGACCTGATGATTATTGGTTTTATGACCGTAATGTCCCGTTAATTGCATACCTTACTGAACGATACCCAGTCTACCGAGGGTCTGCTGGACGATGTATTATGAAACCACAACAGTAAGATTCAAAAGGTTTCGTTCATACCTTTTCCACATGCCTATCCACAACCCACCCTGTCCCTCCACCTCACTCTTCCCATCCATCCGACCCTCCACACCCTATCCTCTTCCTCTTCCTCCTCCTCCTCCTCCTCCTCCTTCTCCTTCTCCTTCTCCTCCTCCTCCTCCTCCTCCTCCTCCTCCTCCTCGTCCATCTCTCACGCCCTTCCTTTCCCTTCCCTTCTAACCATTAACCTTCTCTCCTTCTCCTTTACTTCCTTTTCCTATCGTATTTTCTTCGCTTTATTCACTCTATCTCTCTCTCCCATCTTCTGTTTCGTTTTATGTGTGTTTTAGTGTGTGTGTATGTGTGTGTGTGTGTGTGTGTGTGTGTGTGTGTGTGTGTGTGTGTGTGTGTGTGTGTGTGTGTGTGTGTGTGTGTGTGTGTGTGTGTGTGTGTGTGTGTGTGTGTGTTTCTTCCGTTTTTTTTTCATTTCTTGTTATTGAGCTGTTATTTGTTTTACTTTGAAACACACACACACACACACACACAGACACACACACACACACACACACACACACACACACACACACACACACACACACACACACACACACACACACACACAGACAAACCTTTCAAAACATTCTTAATCTCTTATATCTTTTCGAGTTAACTGTCTTTCTTAACATTTCTCCTTCTAGCCTTATCCTCCCTTCTGTCCCTTCCCTCCTTCCCTCCCTCCATCCCTCCTTCCCTCCATCCCTCCTTCCCTCCATCCCTCCTTGCCTCTTGCACCATCGGTATCACTAGTCAGGTTGCGAGAGCCTCCTCTTACCTGTTCTGACTTACCTGAGGAAGGGAGGTTACTGTCTCACCCATCTTAGAGGATTGAGGGCGGCAGAAGGAGGGAGGGAGGGAGGAAGGGAGGGAGGGAGGGAGGGAGGGAGGGAGGGAGGGAGGGAGGGAAGGTAAGGGTGGAGGTATAGTGTTTGTATACATGGGCTTGACTGTGTGTTAGTCATGGCACTGGTTCGACCTTATAGATGAATTTTTTTTTGTATTATTTCGTAGTGTTAGTGTGTTTTTTTCTCTTTCTCTCCTATTTTTACCTGGTTTGTTATGAGTCATTGTTGTTGATTGGGTGATTATTTCAATTTTTCTTTTATGTGTTTTTGAATAATTTCGTGTTTATTGGCATATTTTCCTTCGCTGCGTCAAACATTTATTTTTTCATTTATTTTCCTTAGTGTCATTCCGTCTATTGCAAGGGTGGAAATATAAATCAAAATATATGATTTGCGTGTATATCATCGACCACACATAACCCCACGTGACCTTAGAGGTAAAGAGAGTAAAACAAGAACAAAATTAGTAGAAAGAAATAAGAAACTCAATGCATTATTAACATTTATTCAATAGTTTTCAGACTTGGTTCCTCTTGATTTGAGTCTTGGGCAGATGAAGGGCAGTGAAGGGCAGTGAAGGGCAGTGAGGACCCCCAACCTCTTAATGGGACAGCATGGAACCTTCTTTATATTATCTTCTGACCCTTCCCTTCCCTTCCTTCCCTTCCTCCTCCCCTTCCTCCTCTTCCTTCTCTTCTCCCTCCACCATACCTGTCTTCCACACACTCAATACCCACATGTCTTCCCTACCCTTCCATGCCTCTCAAGTACCCCTTCCTCCTCCTTCCTTCCATCTCTTCCCTCCCTCCCTACACACCCTTCTATATATGCTATACACCTCTTCTCTCTGTATTCCTTCCTTACCCTTCCCTATCTCCTTTCATTTACCTTTCACCTTCTTACCTTCCTTACTTTCTTCCTTTCTTCCTTTCTTCCTTCCTTGCTCTACACCCTAACCCCCCTAACACCTACAATATTGACAAAGGTAACATATATTTCTTTTTTCCACCGAGAGTAATTGAGTATCAGATGACGAGAAAACCAGGTAGATCCCCGTAACAAGGAGGCAGGTAATGAGAGGCAGGTGTGGTAGGGAAGGAGGGAGGGCAGGTAGGAGGGAGGAAGGAGGAAGGAGGGAGGAGGGAGGGAAGCACCAGTCTGTAATGGTTTGTCTACTGTAAACACTTGCACCAAATGAAGATACATTGAGATGGAAGTGGATTTTTCCGACATAGAAAAGCAGCGTATGGTACATTGTTTGCTTTAGGTGTTTAGATATGGCCCCCCTTTCTCTCTCTCTTTCTCTTTCTTTCTCTTTCTCTCATACTCTTTACTTTATATATCTCTTTTCAGTTTCTTTCGTACATCAACAATAATAAAAGTCTGGTTATATAAAGTATGTCATTGTTACTCTATGTGGTGATGGAGTTAGTGTATACAATTCCTTTTCATCTTTACAAAACAGTCACGAGTAGATCTGAAGCCTTCCAGTGAAAACCAGATGTACACTTTCAGC
>JAXIVD010001488.1:67500-80000 GCA_036785275.1 Cancer borealis | reverse complement strand
CGACGGTCCACTCTCTCCTCGCCACTGCCCCGTTGTGGTGGTGGCAGTGCTGCAGTTCCTCACTGCAAGAGTGGGAAGGAAGACTTTCTCGCTATTTACATGGCCACAATCCATCACCCCTCGCGCCCCGCTGCCACTGATAAGGAAGACTTATTTCCTCTAACGATGCCGGGATGGATCATGCTCACCACAGCATTATCACATCAGAGAAAAAATGCACTTTTCTTATTATTTCATCTAGTATATGTATATGTAGATGGGAGTGGAAATGACAAGGAATAGAATAGAAAAGTGAGATATACACTGAAAGGACTTGCCGTGTGTGTGAGTTTGTGTGTGGGGGGGGGAGGGGACAGGGGAGCAAATGCGCTTAAATGTTCCGTTGAGGTATGTAGTCACAGAGGCTTGGTGGCGCACTTATAATGCTGGGGGTAGAGTGAGGATGTGGTGAGGAGGAGATGAAGGAGAGAGAGGGTAGGATAGAATTATGGAAAGGGAGTGAGAAAGGGGAGAGGGAACAAAAAGGATACTGTAAGGTATAGTGCATGGTGGGAATAGAGAGAAATGGGCTCTTGACGTGTGGTATCCAGATGAAATGAGGAAAGAAGTTGAAGTATCCTAATGATAAATGGCAGAAAACTAGCTGTGCCTACAAGAAGAAAAGTTATAATGGTTATGATAATTAATGTCAAAGCAGCAAGAGAAGGACGTAACAGGCTATTGACATCAATTCTATTATGGAAAACATACTAGCATTTTTCAGGCATAAACCAGAGCAAGAAGAAAGAAGGATACAGGAAGAAATAAAACGCCGTGGAACATCTTCGAGGAGTTGAGTGTAGGATGAACCGCGGCAAGAATACTAATAACATGAAAGTGTGCATGATACGAGTGCGTGACACGGCTCAGAGGACCAGTGTAGCGAAGAAAAAGAGAAAAGGAAAACGGGCGAGCTTTAAGCGATGTCATTATTACAGTTTTAACGCAGTAAATATAACAGTACTGACGAAAGACTCATGTGGCTGATAATGACTACGTAAGTGAAGCTGCTTTTTCTAATCTGATTTTTTTTCCATCACTATTATTTTTTTCTTCTATTTGATTGATATCCAGCGTAATGTGTGTGAGGATTAATCTGTACGGTCTGTACGTAGTATCATTATTGATAGGCCTTAAACATAGGTAATTGGCTTTCGTGTTGTAAAACTCGCATTTCTGAATATAAAGACTTATAAAGGAAATCAAGAAAACTTGTCTTGTTGGTTTTTATTTTTTGCATTAAAACGGTACTGGCTAAGGGAAAACAAAAATATTCAGGAAAAAAATCCCACTTGTCACCAGACCCTGTAAAGAGGACAGTAGGAGAAATAAAAGCAAGGGATGGAGGTCCAGTTAACATTAAAGATGTCTTGACACTCCTCCTTTGAAAAAGTTTGTCATAGGCAGGTGGAAAAATAGACAAAGGAAGAGAGTTCCAGAGTTTACCAGTGTAAAGGATGAAAGAGTGAAGATACTGGTTAACTCTTGCATTATAAAGATGGACACAATAACGATGAGAAGTAGAAAGTCTTGTGCAGCGAGACCGCAGGTGGGCTGGAGGCATGCAGTTAGCAAGTTTAGAAGAGCAGTCAGCATGAAAATAGCGGTAGAAAATAGATAAAGATGCAACATTGCGTCGGTGATTTAAAGAATCAAGACAATCAGTTAGAGGAGGAGAGTTAATGAGACGAAAAGCTTTAGACTCCATCCTGTTTAGTAGAGCTGTGTGAGTTGAACCCCCCCCCCCAGACATGAGAACCATACTCCATACATGATCTGCTTTTCATCGCCTCCTGACCTCCTCTTAACTTACCTTTACACCTCATCATGTAATTTCACCAACATGCTTTTTAATCCTAACCATAAGAGCAAAAAATTAACTTACACATATGCTACGAACAGAGCATCAGTGATTACAGTAATGGAAATAAAAAAGAAATGCTGTAATAATTGTAAAAAGACGTAATCTCAATAATGATTAGTTCGCATTGGCCTAATTAATCTACGAACTCGATCACACAGAAGGAGACGTGAGGGAGAAGCAGGTTGACTGGAGCAGTTACGTTATAATCCTAGAAACTGAGCCAAGTCCCAGTTTACGAGAAGAGGGGAAGGGTTTACGGGAGAGAGTCAGGAGCACTCTGTCACGGGCCAACTGTGCGGAGAGTTTAGTATTCATGAAGCTCAGTGGCATCGGGGGGGGGGGGGGGGAGAGAGAGAGAGAGAGAGAGAGAGAGAGAGAGAGAGAGAGAGAGAGAGAGAGAGAGAGAGAGAGAGAGAGAGAGAGAGAGAGAGAGAGAGAGAGAGAGAGAGAGAGAGAGAGAGAGAATGCTTCTTATAATAAATAGAAAAAATGTTGACTTGTTTTGTTTAAGTTTTTGCAAAATACTTAGCAGCAGCAACAAAATCAACAAAACAATAACACAAATAACAACAACAACAACAACAACAGCAATAACAACAACAACAACAACAACAACAACAACAACAACAACAGCAACAGCAGCAACAACAACAACAACAACAACAACAACAACAACTACAACAACAAAAATTACAACAACAAAAACTACTACTACTACTAATAATAATACTACTACTACTAATAATAATAATAATAATAATAATAACAATAATAATAATAATAATAATAATAATAATAATATAAGGAAATGCAGTTGCACACGCACACACACACACACAAATACACAAGCGCACACATTATGTTGTCCCCTTTTTCTCGTCCATTTTGGTCTTGTCTGATAGAAGACTGAACCAATATATAGTTGTAAACAACATATATAGGCTCTATATGTATATATATATATATATATATATATATATATATATATATATATATATATATAAATATATATAAATATATATAAATATATACATATATATATATATATATATATATATATATATATATATATATATACATATATATATATATATATATATATATATATATATATATATATATATATACTAACTTTATCTACTATATCGGATTACCTGCTTCTAGAGTTTCTTTAGAGAGTTGCTGAGTGTCTGGAGCAAGGATTATATGTCATACTCCCTTTTACCTTATATATATTATCTAAGTTAACACAACGTCGTGATCTGATCCTTCAAAAATCCCTCTCACTGCCTTTCAGTTGTTCATACTAGAAAACACTTACGCATACTGATAAGTAGATCCTACAATGGAGAGAATGCCAAAAACATGTACCTTTTCATGTATGTAAGACTGTAAGTATCTGGTAAGAAATGTGTGTTGCCATGCCAGTGCAGGTTGTTGCTTCTCCAGATTTTCAAGTTTGGAGAGCATAACTTGAATCCATTCCGTGTTTGCATTTAGTTGCGTTTACTTCAGATTAAGGCAGACCACCATATTTGGACTTTGGACCCTGGCCTGGGGTCTGTATTGATTTACAATGTAATTTTATATAATTCACATACTCATAAATTGGGTGAAGGAAGGCTGCTATTACTTGTCTAGTTGGTTCCGTCTGTCTGGTTCGGCATCTCCCGGCATGTTATTAAAGTACCTATAAGTCATGCAGTACCTCAAGAGGATAATTGAATTGTTCAACTCTGAAAATGTAAAGCGCTTCAGAGGAGGATAACAGATAGTATACTACCTACTGGGAAAAGTTCGATAAATCTTAGTAACTAGCTATTTCCTTAAAAACAGCACATGTTTTACATTATATATTCTTTTTTATGATTGCAGGTTACGTACTGTAGCTATACAAAAGCATTTGCGCACATTTTCCAAAAAATGTATGGAAAAGATTGACAGTGAAATCTTTGGAACATTAGTAGTCCTATAACAGTAAAAAGGATTATATAACCCTGTGACAATACTGTGAGGGAGTTATCTGAGACAGTCCCAAGGATTATATAATTGTGTGACAGTCCTGTGAGGGAGTTGTGATAGAGTCATTGGGTCCGAGAGAGACGGTGTCCAGCTGGTGAAATGGCTGTCGTGCACTGCTCTCATCTGTTTCGAAGCGCTATACTGCAAAGACAGGTGTTGCAGAGGTGCCAGCCTCTAGTGTATGGAAGTGTGAGATGTTGCAGTGATGGAGGCAAGAAGGACATGGTTGCTGCACCACAACAGCAGCAGCATGACAGACCACCTAGGGGCAAGCTCGGTGAGGCCTGCATACTGTTGTTATTCTTACGTTGTCTGTAGCTGGACATGGCCTTGTTAACATTCACAGTCACATCACACAGCTAGAGTTATGGAGGAAGACCTTATGTGGTATGGCAGTGTTTTATCCTAATTCTCAGTATTAATGTTAGTGGACCCTTATACATTGTGTTGAGGGGTGTAGGATTCTAATGCGTGTAATTTATATTTCAGGACTCACTGATCATCGAATTAATAGATTTGAAAGGTATCTTCTAGTCTGGGGTGGAAAATACAAGACTGTTGCCGAAGTTCCGAATTTAGTGAGGTATAGTATTTCATGTATTGATTGTTGTCTTTATTGTTAGCTACTATTGTTTTGATGGAGATATTTTATGTACCACATTTCATGGCATTTGAAGAAAAAAAATTGTAATTTTATTGTATTTTCTGGTGCCATACTGCAAATTTAACAACCAGAGGTGCAGTGCTGAAACAACTGAATGCATTCTGCTGTAGGTCCCCAACATCCCTCTCAACTGACCATGTTAATATCTGCAACTTCTTTCAGCATTCACTTATGAGCAGCACATTGTGTTTCATAAATCTGCAGCTATACTGTTACTTCTTGTAGAAATTATTTATTAACTATTTCATTCTCGTTAACTTGTTTGAGTGAAACATCAAGTATGATAGTAAACAAAATTTTGTCTTCATTAAGTCAAAGAAGAACCGATATATCATTTAATTTTGTCTATGATATTAATAGTAAGCTGGAAAGGCAAACATCTTGTGATGGAATAATTTTTCTGGCCTGCTCGTTTTAAGTCTAGCAAACAACTAACTGAACATTTGGTGCAGTCTTATTACATTTTTTTTAATGATAAAAGAATATAAGGAAGCTACAAAAGGCCCAGGAGCCTACACGCGGTAGTTCCTTTTACTACCTTATTACCTACATCTTCCTCTCGTCCCCTTCCATAAAGCCGTCTAGTCTTCTTTTAAAACTCCCCATCGTCTGTGCACTAACTACGTACCTGATAAGTGAGTCTGTTCCAATCCTCCACCACCCTATTGTAAACCAATTTCTGCCTATCTTTTCTTAATCTACATTTTTCCAGTGTGAACCTGTTTCTTCTTGTTCTATTCTTGCTACTGACCGTAAGAACCTTTCCTACATCCTCCTTATTAAAACCTTTTGCTCACTTCAATCCGATCTCTTTGTACTCTATGCCTCTCCAGTGAGTGTAACTTCAAAAACTTTGATCTCCTTTACCAGTATTAGTTCAATATTTCCTTTACCACTACTTCTCTAGTTATCTCAACATCTTTTAGCTTCTCATTTTCCTCACCTCTAAATATCTACTTGCTAACAGGAACTATGTGTCTGTCCTCCTTAGTAAAAACACTTAAGAAATGATAATTTATAAATTTACACATATCCTCTCCCAAACTTACTTCTATCTCCTCCTGACCTATTTTCAACAGACCCACCAACTCCCTGCTTTATGTTCTATATATTTGAACAAATCCCTTAGGGTCAGTCTTTGCCTGGCTAGCTACCTTGATTTCTTGGTTTTCCTTTGCTGTTCGTGTTAGCTTCTTGGCTGTCCTATCTAATTCAATATACGTACTAATCCCTATAAATCTCCTGACCTGTCTTAACACCTTTATACATGTTTATTTGCAGTCTATGGCTGTTTATTGCACAGGATTTCTTGAAAATCAGCAATTTAAGTCTGCCACTATATGATAAAGAGAATACATATGTTTATATTCTCCCAAGGAACTTTTTTCATCCCACACATATGCCATGAAATGTGTTTTTTTTTCTAATGTTTTAATTAATGTTTTTTTTATGAAATTAATGCAGTGAAAATGGAAAGAAATAATTTTATCCATCTATCTTTATTTCTTAACACTATAATTCAAAATGGTGCTCTTTGTCTCCATTAGGTATTCTTCATATTACTCTACTAGCTTCCTATGACCCTTGCATCTACTTTTTGAATCATGCATGCGTATAGTAGTGCTCATTGGTGCAAAGCTTTTGTAGCCTTTCTTTGGTGGCATTTGTATAATACTGTATTTTTATAGCTTCATGCACTCATCCTTTACTTGTGGTTTTTCTCTACTTTCATGCATTCTAGTAACTTATTATTGACTGAGTTACTTTGATGTTGGATTTCCAATTATCCTTGTTCCTGTTCACTTAGACAAACAAGGTAAAAATATATCTTATAAGTCTACAAGAACTCCCTATAATTCAACACCAATTCAATATTCGCTCAGAAGAATTCAGTAAAGCAATAGGAAATGTTTAAAAATCCCAGAAAACTATGCATTTTGGAAATGCTGGTATTAAGCAAGTTATTGTGCCACATAATCATACATATTATGGTATCTGTGGTATTTGGTGGGCGGGATTCAACACACTATTTACGAGGGAAAAACCCATGGATATCGTCTTAACCCGCGCCGCAAACGTAAACATAATAAAGTCAAATTTATCAAAAGCTTATAAGGATTTTATGTCCGCAAATTTATGGTGTCTCTTAGCACTAGTGAGTTATGATAAATGTTAAGTCACCCGTCTGTTCTTGTCTATTATCACTGGCTCAAAAGCCAAAAAAAAAAAAAATTTCTATATCATAAACTGTTGGTGCCAGTAGGCTTTTATGGAGGCAATGATGGACCTGTCACTTGCCTGTTATTTGGCATAGGTTTTTCGATTTTTTTATAGTGAAGCCTTGAAAAATATTATGACAACATGCAACTAATGACTATGCTACTCTTGGCTTTACCTATATTACAAGTATGAGTATGCCTTGCTTTTATAGACATCATATGGTGATGCTTCTGCCCTACACTTTTATTGCACATAAATGCTTCTTAAAAAGAAAAATTAAAGTATCTTGAAAAATATATTTTGAGTGCTTATGAGGGAAGAGGGGAAATAAAAGCAAAAGTGGGAAATGTATGTACGAGACTGAATTAAAATAAATGGAGAGAGTTAGGATGTGGTAGCATGTCTGTTTGCAGATGACTCTGTTGTCAGGGTAACTTCAAAATGTGGTGGATAAATATTATAGTGTGTATGAGAAAGTAGCTAAAAGTGAATACTGGGAAAAGTATGTGTGATAGTTTCTGAAGAAGGAAATAAAGGTGTGTGACTCAAGTACATCTTATAGGGTAAGTGCGCCAGTATAAGGAAGGTGAGAGGTAGTTATAATACGAGAGAAAATGGAGGAAGTGAAAGTTAAAGTATTAAGGGACAATGTTATTCAAATATAAAGAGATGAAAAGAGAAATAAGAGAGTTGTGAAATCTAGGTGTCATAAGATCACTTGTAAGGGTTATGAGAGAAGAAAGGTGTCCATGAAGGTAAAGAGGGGTTTAAAGAATAGTATCCACCTGCCAAACTTTATGTATAGATCAGGTAATAAGGTGCTGCAGTCGAGAGTATGTGCTGTTGAAATGAGTTATCTAAGAGTGGCGTTTGGAGGGCGAGTAATTAAAGCATGTATAGGGACGAATTCCTGGAAGAGGCCCTAACGGGCCTGTGGCTCCAGTACGGCAGCCTCATTACAACACTGCCGTATATATTTTTTATTTATGGGAGATTTGTTTTCTCTCCCCTGAAGGCGGGTCACAAACCCCGTCTGAGATCAGGTACCTCATTACTGTTACTGTTACTGTTATGTATGAAAGATGTGGAGCGAGAACTTGTTAAAGGAGTAAAGGGTGATGTGGTGGAATGGTTCAAAAGAAATACATTGATGTGGCTTGGTCATATGGTAAAGATGAATAGTGAAGTTTGTGAGAAAAAAAAAGTAAGTGATATCGAGGGTCTTAGTAGGAAAGGAACGCCACTGTGGTTTTGCTATACTGTAGAGTATAAATGAAAGGACTGCACTGAATTTTTATAGTCTAGTGATTTTTCCTAGTAATTTTTCATTTGCTTGCTTGCTTTTGTTGTGTCTTGTGTTACTTATGTCTCGATTTTCTAGTTTCATAGGAATCAGATATTTTTATAATTACTAATTTAAACATAGATTTCAAATATGGAATAAGAGTATATGGACAAGTTAGACTTCTACTTATATACTAGGCTGACATCCCCCAAAATTGAGGTAGCCAAGACAAGGGAGGGACACACACACGCACCCATACACTCCTCTCACCTATCCCTGGTACCTTGGGGAGGGCAGATCAGTCCAGTGCAGTGGGGCTGAAGATCACTTCCATGACAAGGTTCGACAGCAAAAGCTGGTTTATTCCTGACCGTTTCCCTCCCTGCACCTGAATTTATTAGCTAATCACGATAGATATGTGGAAACCTTCAAAACCTTTTAATACTGTCTAAATCATTGCAAAAAAGCCTCTTTCTGTTTCATCTTTCTACGTACCAGGGCCATGTGTAGACAGAAGCACCCACAACTCTTGTCCAAACTTTCTTTCACCCACATCGGTCTTGATGACACTTACTTCTATTCCACTGTACACTGTCTCATTACCAGATTCATTAGGCCACTGCTTGATTTCCTTGCTATGCCTCTGTCCACACCTAACAAATAAATACATTCAACCTTTCCTTTCAGCTTAGTTTCATTCAATGCTGACACATCAAACTTTTGATCCACATACATTCTTCCAATCATCTCCCTTTTATCCTTTAAGTATACTACATCAACACACATTCAGAGACCTAATCTTCAAGGTTCGTAAAAACCTTACTAGCTCCTACCCCTCTGTGCCTTGTCTTTTTTTAGGAGAATATATAAAGGAGGTGCTGATTATCTATGGTTGTCTTATGGATCACCATTATATATCATAGGTGACTGTCTCCCAGATTTTTTATTTAATTTTTTAGAAAATTATTTAGGTTAAGATTTAAACTGTTTATTACTATCTATGCAAGGAAAACTATCATAGTAATTTTTTCAGCCAAGATACACTAGAAAGAGCTCGCAACAAAGCGAGGATCAAGATCAACTTGATGATGTGTGCAGCAACTGTGCTTGCATGTTTGGCAGTGATCTACTCAGGGAAGAAGGCTCGGGCTGCTGGGGAGAGTGTTGTCAAGACAAATCAGGACTGGCACAACAAAGTTAATGAAGAATATAAACTTTCTAAAGAAAAACAAAATGAATAATGCAAATACTCTTTAACTATCTGTTGTTTATAAGAGGTTTGTAAAATATAATATAGCTTAAACTTAATTGACAATTAAGTTAGTGAGCAATATTGTACATAATATTATAAAAAGTATACAGTATATGGTAGCTAAAGTTGCTTTATCCTAAAAAAATCTTATTTATGCTTCAGGGCTTGTGGAAGGCAAGGAACATTTTTTTTAAATATCTTCCTTGAGTAAAGTAATATTAAAGAATTGCAAATAGAATTTTGATACAAATTTTGTACATTATTCTATATAGTGCAAATATTTTTGTGAATTTATGAATATCTATTAATTTTGCCAAGCACTGAACATGTAACAGATGGATAATTAGAGTAACTGGCAATCTAGGGGAGGTAATAGAAGCAGGGTTAGACGGAGAACTAGGTGTAGAGATGACATGCGTTTTCCTTGGATAGCCTTGAATAGATGGTCACTTGGTAGAGATGAGTGAAGGCTTAGAGATGCCTTTGTTCTGCAGTGGAACCAAATAGGCTGATAATGATGAGTGAAGGCTTAGAGATGCCTTTGTTCTGCAGTGGAACCAAATAGGCTGATAATGATGAGTTTTTTCGTCAGATTTGGTGAATTATTTCTGTTCTACATATTTACATATATATGTACGAATGTTTTTTCAATGCATGCTTTGTTACTGATTAGGATTTGTACAAATCACCATGTTGTCAACTCCTTTGTATAATCTTACATTATTCAAATTATTAAATATATTTATCCTAAAAGTCAAATTTCCATCGTCCTATCAACCTATTTGAAGAAAATATTTTTCCGCAACTTGTGACTTGACATTGTTGATATTTTACCTAACTTTATGCTGAAACTATTATTATTTGTTATATTAATCTGGAAGAAATTTAGAATGCATCAGTTTCTATGCTCTGGATAGTGAATATCCCAATGTTTTCATCTTCCTTTATATTCTTCTCTTTGTGGACCCTTTTATGCTACTGCTGCAGCAGAACTGTTTCCAGGATACCTTGTTGATACTAAATTCTTTTTCATGTTGCATGAGATCTTCACCATTTTCTATGGTGTTTCAGTCTATTCTGCCACTTGGCTTAGTAAAAGTATTGCTCTTTTGTTTGGACTTGTTACTTTTTTCTAAACACCCACAATTGAGCATTGTGTTTAAAAAAATTCTCAGGATATATTCTTACCATCTCAAGATATTTCTCCTTACCAATCCCAGAATTCCATGATATTGCTCCTTAATTATGGCCTTCCTTTCACAGAAATTGCTAACATTAGAATTTGTAACAGTAAGGCTAATTTTATTGAATTTGTAATTATTCTTAAAGTTACCATAACTATGTGGTGAGGGCTGCAAGAATAATGCCACCATTTTCCCTGCTGCTCGTACTAGTTAACCAAAAGGAATGGACCATATTCTCTCCTACTAAAAGATATTTCACAATGGCGTGAAACAAAATACTACTCTAAAACCTGGGTTCAAATCCAATGATGTTGATGTGTGAACGTTGGACAAAGGACGCTGATTTTGAGCACATCAACAAGTTTGAACCCATTTGTATGCCTCAGGCTTTTATAGTGAGAGAATCTCAATTTGTTTGTGCAGTGTGCCACGTGTTTACTTTCCTTGAGTGTGCGTTACTTTTGTTAACCATGTGGGGCAATGGGATGAGGGAGAGAGTTGACAAAAGACCAGTTCGTAGTCAGTTAGTCCCCTGAGCACTGAGGGAAAAGCATTATGCAATGAAGAAACTCATTGGACCTCTCAGAAGACCCTGAAGGTGTTACAGCGGGAGGTGGTGGTACAGTGGTCGGGCGGTCGGGTCTGCGAGCCTAGGGTCCCGGGTTCAATCTCCCGATATCCACTAGCCACTTGTCATTACTTGATATCATCGCCAAAGACTACCCAAATTGTTGCCATACTATCCTCAGATGGGAATTGCAATGTTTATATACATTTGAGGCTTTAGCAACGATTAGCCTCTCTTCGTTCATAACATATTCAAGCGAGAACGTAAACTTTCGAGGCGTCACTATAAAAAACCTACACCAAATAACAGGCAAGAGGCAAGTCCATCCTGCCTCTATAAAAAGCCTACTGGCACCAACGGTTTATGATATAGAAGAAGAAAAATGGACCTTGAACCTCACATCAGTGCAAAGGAACTAAAAGAAAAGAATCCAAGGTTCCTTCAAGACGTCTCAGTCTGTACCATCCAACGAACTCCACTGCCAAGATCATGAAGAAAGCTCATATTAATGCTTTCAAGGAAAAAAAGAATATTACTCTAAGAAATACTTAGCTGGGAATCAGAGAAGTGGAAAAAAGTGTTGTGGTTTGAGAGGTGACCTTCAAAGTGACTGGGAACAGAAGGTAAGTTTGTGGCTTGGCTTGGATCCTTACCATCCCAAGTACACTGAGGGTACTGTGAAACACCCAAATAGTGTCATGGTATGGGGGTACTTAGGAGTTTGTGGTGTTACCAAAGAATTTGACAATTAACAAAAATCACTACCTCCAGCTTCTCGTTGACTACCTGGAACAATGCTTCGTAGCTTTCTAGAGTGAGATATTTCAGTAGGACAATGTGCTGGATCACACAGCCAAATTGGTCAGTGAATGGTTTGAGTAGATAGGGGTGGATTATTTCAGGGACTGGCTGGGCAATAGTCCTGATTTAAACCTTCGATGAAACGCTGCCTACAGGGTCGCAACACCTCTACAGCACCCAAGTGTGTCCCTCACCTCAAGGACATCTGGGAAAATCTGGAACCATTCTTCCTCCAGGACCTGGCCATATCTATATCCAAACGTCTCCAAAGCTGCATGAAGAAGAAGGGCAACCTGACGAAGTAATAGAGGTAGGGTGAGTCCCATTAATATTTTTTCTTAATTTTTTTGTAGGGATATATCACGTTGCAAGGTGAAAATTTGTGAGGTCAAAATGAGTTAAAGAGAGCAATGAGAATATTTATTAGAAATTTGGCATGGGTGCAATAGCAAAGGGAATTAATAGATTAATACATTAATGCTAGATTATACGCCCATTCTATTACTATCACCCGTTCTACTATTTCGTTTTACTGCTATCACGCACGTATCAAAAGCGTGCACATTCTTGTTATAGCGCAATCAATCCTGTTATCATGCAC